>JAAGNO010022499.1:59357-71354 GCA_033439905.1 Ceryle rudis
TCTCCAGGCTGAACAGCCCCAACTCCCTCAGCCTGTCTTCATATGAGAGATGCTCCATTCCCCCGATCATTTTGGTGACCCTCCTCTGGACACACTCCAATATGTCTACATCCTTCTTGTGCTGGGGGCTCCAGAACTGGATGTAGTGCTCCAGGTGAGGTCTCACCAGGGCAGAGTAGAGGGGCAGAATCACCTCTCTTGATCTGCTGGCCACAGTTTTTTGATGCAGCCCACGATATGATTGGCCTTCTGGGCTGTGATTGCACATTGGTGGCTCATATCCAGTTTTTCATCCACCAGCACCCCCAAGTCCCTTTCCACAGACCTGCTCTCCAGTATATCCTCTCCCAGCCTATACTGATAATTCTGGTTACCCTGCCCCAGGTGCAGGATCATGCACTTGCTCTTGTTGAACCTCATAAGGTTCATCTGGGCCCACCTCTCCAGCATATCCAGGTCCCTCTGGATGGCATCCTGTCCCTCTGACATATCGACTGCACACCCCAGATTGGTATCATCCACAGACTTACTGAGGATGCACTCAATGCCATTGTCAGTATCATTAATGAAGGTATTAAACAACACTGGTCCCAGCACAGACCCTTGAGGGACACCATTCGTCACCTTCCTCCATTCTGGACATCGAGCCATTGACCGTCACTCTCTGGATGCAACCATCTAGCCAGTTCTATATCCACTGAACAGTCCAACCATTGAACCCATAATTCTCCAACTTAGAGATAAGGATGTTGTGGGGGACCATGCAAAAGTCTTGTAGAAGTCCAGGTAGATGACATCCACAAGTCTACCCTTGTTGACTGATGCAGTCACTTCATTGTAGAAGGCCACTAGGTTAGTTAGGCAGGACTTGCCCCACGTAAATCCATGCTGACTACCTAGGATTACCTCCTTGTCCTCTATGTGCCTTGGCATATCCTCCAGGAGGATCTGTTTCCTGATCTTCCCAGGCACAGAAGTGAGGCAGTGGCATGTGGCAATGAAGACAAGATGGGGCAGGTAATTTGGGAAAAAGTTGGAGTAGAATGGGAAAAAAAGACAAATAATTAGTACTTTAGATTGGTGACTTCTGTCCCTCTCTTTGTTATGGGTTCTGTGCCAACTATAACCTTACTTTCCTGACCTTTTTTTGATGAAGAAAAGCCCTGTACAACAACATGGAGACCCTGATGATAGGAGCAAATTTTTCTTCTTGTGAAATCTTACCCTAATTGTAGGCAGGGCTTTTGGCCCTATTAACCTGCAGGTGAATTGCTGAAAGCCCCATAATCCCTAGGCAGTTTCTGAGAATTCTTCCTGATCCTTCTCCAGATCTTGCTTGCTGTTCCTTGTCCTCGACACCTCTTCAGTGTCAGAGAGAGGAAAGGGGCAGCAGAAAAGGGATCACTGAAGCACACCACATAAACCACATAGTTCAGCGAGGGGAGGTAGAGGCAATGAGGATTTTCTGTGGGTTTGGGAACAGTAAGAACACTAGCATTATCAGGCAGAGATAATTAAAGATATTATAATGAAGTGAGGGCATCAAAGGCATTACGTCATGATTTCCACTCTGTATTTTAAAAGCTGCAGCAAACAGGCTTAGATAAGGGTGATTACTTCCAAAGAGAAGTAATGGAACAGTCTCCTAAACATCATCTACTAGGATAACAAATGCCTAACAGTCTTGAGAGAGTTGGTTCAGGAAACTTCTGGTTTTAATGAACCCGGGACTGCTGGCAACATTACAGATGACTGCAAAGGTCTTAGGTTTTGCCAGTACTTCAGAGAGGTGTGAGGAGTGTTTAAATAATTATAAACTGACAAACCTGAAGTCAGTATCTGGCAAAATAGTGCACATGGAAATATGAAATTCAGTTGCTAAATAGAAATACAATTAATATCAGGTAACATAACTTTCAAGGAGGTAGAGTCTGCTAAACAGAACAACTTCCATTTTGTATGTGATTACAAACTCAGTCATCAACAGTGGCTGCAGAGAGATAATATGCTTTTGAAATGTGTTCAGCATAGCCCAGCACAATGTTTTGACTTGAGTCAAAAGAGTCAGGGAATGCTGACTGATGGCAGTGAGGTCTTTATAAAATAGTCTGTGTCTGGTGTTATTTCAATTTTTCTATCGGTGATCTGGAAATAAACATAAAATTGCTGCTGATAAAATCTGAGGATGACACACAAACTGTCGGAGTAGCCAGTAATGATGGGGACAGAGTGGTTACACAGAGAGATAGGATGGTGCAGTTTGCAGTGCCCATTTCATTAAAATGCTTTTTAATGTTGCCAAATGCCAAGTCATTCACCTGGATTGCTGGAACAAGGAACAATTCTGATCCAGTTGACTCTTATTCATGGCAGCCCTAGTACAGGATTTAATTTTTTTTTTTCTTTTTTCTTTCCTCTTGAAATATCTGTTACATGAGGGTAATACATTTGGATCTTATCACTGTCTACTTTGCCAATGGTTTTTGTCAGCACAGGCTCTTTTTAGCTGTTTGCTTGTGTTAGTGTTAGTCTCTTACAGGTAAAGGTGACAGTGTTGTACCAGCAATGAGTGAATCATACTCAGTGGGGGTGTAGGTGACTGTTGAAACCTACTCTACATGAAGCAGTGTCACTCTGCTACCGATGATACCCCTCTCTTTGTGTGCTTTTCCTGCCCAGGGGCAAGCTGATTAAAGAGACTTATATCTTCCCTGAGTTTGGTAGTATGCTTGTGACTAAAGATTCATGCGTTGGCTGATAAATTACACCTAGTCAGATGTGCATTTAAAGTTACTTGAAGTACTTTCTTGGACAACTGCCCTTCCCAGTTCATTATTTGGGCATTCTTATACCATCTGTCCAAAACATGAGCCCAGCTTAGTGCAGCTGGGTCTTCATTAATAGACTCTCAAGAGTCAGTTGTCATGCTGTGAGGTTTGAAGGGTGATTAGCATCTCATACCCTCTTGGTCAGAGTAGGGAGACAAAGCCACAGTAGCAGAATTTCTCCAGCTGGTGCTTGCTCTACAGCATCAAAGACTCACATTCCTGCAGAATAATGTAAAGACAATAGAAGGGGAGTCTATTTCCAGTTCAATACTAGGAATATCTGGATTACATCCAGGATGTCAAGTGAAAGTCAAAATGCTTAAGGGAAAGGTTGCACATATGAAGATAGATCAATTGATAGGTGCTTTATTTTAGTAGGGATTTTTGACCCTCAAAACCAAATATCACTTACCCTGATGTAAATCCACAAGGGTTTTTTCACTCCTTTATGATCACAGGTTTTCAGTATGTTGTCTCTACATATGTTTTCACAGACTACACCAGGCAAACATCAACCAGAGTGCTGGGCTCAAGTCCTGATTTGCAGGACCAGGCAGTTTTCCTCCATTACTTTGACATGCATCTCTACACACTCATGAACTCCCACTGAGCATGTTGACAAAGCTCCTGCCACTAAGATTGTGAGTGTTGATGCGATCACAACCTAGGAAAACAGTTAGCTTTGTTAAAATAGGGACTTGAGAATTGAAACAATATCCCAAAATTGTTTCTCTAATAGATCAATGGGTTTAAAATTCTTTTTCTAATGTATGAACACTGAGCAGGCTTTGATAAAAACCAAACATATCTGTGGACTATTAACTCTTCCAGGAGACTGCTTCATATCATAGTAGATGTTAGAATTTTTTTTTCCCCTGGGATGGTCTCATATTGAAAGGAATAGGATGCAGTTAATTGTACTAATTATGTATCTTTCAGAGTTTATTTGGTGAATTAATAAATAATGATATGGATATACCTGCATTTGGATTTTTTTTAACTGTCTGAACCAGCAGCCTGAGAAGGACTAAGAGGATCCTCCCTTTGCAGAGTAGGCTTTGCTAAGAATGAAAGAGGGATTTTGTACTCAGTCCTATATTTCTACAGATGGAGCAGTGACTCAGGAATATATTGAAGAGATTGTGCCTAAGCCTGGCTGTCCCGTTGCTGCAGTGTAAGTGAAAGCAGTGTTATAAAAATATTTATGTAGTTCTAGTGACCAAGGAGTTAAGGTTCCTCTTGTTAAAAGTCTTCAGCATACATCTGTTGTGTCAGGTCTACTTACAGGAAAACTGATGAGTATGGCAAGAATCAAGAGGGAAACATGAACCTGCTTCATGTGGTGACGTGGTGAAAAAATAGATCCCTCTGGAGACCTGGACCTGAATTTCTCTCCCAAGGTTATGGGGGCTCTGCTTTGACACTGCCTTCACCAGCCTGTGAGAAAGAAACAGGTACAAGTCTCCTGTAGCTAGAAGGACCTTGCAAAGCAGGAGTCTTTCCAGGTTCTCACTTATCCTGGAGCAGGAGACACTGGGTCATTTATTCTTGCTGGGAGTTTTGTGCAGGCTGGGCTGATGCCAACATCTGTGCATTAGGCAAGGGTGTAGAGTAGGGCACAAGAAAGTGCATGGCAGGAAAATAGTAAGGTTCAGGTGACAGGCACATGAGGACCAATTTTCAGACTCACCGTGGCCCCTTCTCTTAATCTGGTCTGGGGCTCACATTGCCTGTGACCTTCCTGCACTGTTCCAGCACCTGAAACCCAGGCTAGGCATGCAATGCCTCTGCACCCTGGGGAATTGTATGTGCAGACTTCAGGGGGATGAGAAATAAAGGACAGATTTCACTTACCATTGCAGTGTTGGCTTTTAGGTTGCCTCTCCATGTCAGTGAAATCTCAATGTCTGTAAATATTTCTGTCCTCCAGAAAAAGTATTGCCTGTGTTGCATTATCTATGAAAAAATCCTTGCCCCAAAACCTTATTTGTGGCTCCATTAACCTAAAGAACTTGTCTAAATGCTCCATTTGCCTTTTAAATAAAGAACAAGTGATTGTTGAGGACTTGCATCCCTATAATTTTGTGTTGCTTGCCTCATTATGAGAGGAACATAAGGGTCCCCAATCATTAGTTTGACTCTGTCATTAGCAAAGGTCTGGAAAGCGTGTTTTCACTCCATTAGCCTTCAGAAATAAAAAGAACGATTGCATAAGTTGAGAATAATTATTTCAACAAGCTTTCCTCAATGTTTTGCTGTGGAACAGGCTGGGGCCTAAACACAGGCTGACAAATTAATTTCTATTATTTATGTTTTCTAGAAAAAACACCATGTTCAGGACAAATTTAGCAATACAAATGCCTTTATTTGTGGCTTTATGTGCTTCTCTGGTCACTTATGACAAAAAAATCAGGAAGCTGATAGTTTCCCTCATGATGTCTGCCAAGACTCCTATGATTTACCCCTGAAGCACTGTGTAAAACAGAGATTCCTAGATCTGTCATAAACCTTCTCTTTCTCATATGTGTTACCTCTGTGTGGATACTTGTGTTAACCAGGACCAGGCCAAAATGCATCCATTTTTCTTCTGGATAAGCATTAATACATGCTAGACCCATGCTGAGATCTGGAATTACATGCTTGCCACAAAACAGGGCTCACACAGCATGGCCTCTTTCATGGTGTCTTCAAATGAGACAACATGAATGTGTAGGAATGGGAGGTGAGTCACTGTCAGTGAGATGGAGTCTGTCTGTCCAACCGTCGTTCACTGTCAGTGGAGACAAGCTGCTTCACAGCACCTTAAGTCAGCTCTTTCAACAGCAAAAGGAAGGCAATAGGCAGTAAGATGATATGATAAATAATATAAGGATATCAGCAATCTTGGATATAAAAGTATTATAGAAGAAGAATTATTTCTTATTTTGACTAAAGATGCTCTTTGATTGCTAGAGATAGTAAAAGTAATTACAATGCAGCTGAGAGCCTGGACTGAAACTAGGTTGAAGGAGACAATTTAGACCCCTTTTCCAACTGAAATAGACTTTTAAATGCTTACTTTAAAATTACTAATGAGCCAATTGGCATGAAGGAGAGCACATCCTATAGTTCCATGTGGCTCCTTTCACAGCAGGTTGTTCAGCTGGAGGTTTCGCTGGAGGTAGGAAAGATCACATTCTCCTTGTCAGTGCAAAGTTATGAGCTGTTGTTTTTGTGGGTTTTTTAACAGGTGTATGGTTGCTGAATGAGATGTGGATTACAACTTGACAACATACATATTTTGTGCACAGTGGGCATTCAATAAGAAACAGAGGTGATGAGCACAGAGGAGAAAACTCATGTGATACCGTGAGTCATGATATTGTGCCAGAATTTTATGTTAATTGCACACTTTGTTTTCCTCACCTCCGAGCGTGTTAGTTCCTAGGAGAGGAAGGAGTTCAAAAGCTTGGCTCCAGCAAACCAAGAGAAAGCGTGCAGTCATTCACACTTAACTATTAACTCAAACCATAAGCTGAAAGATAAAGAAAGATGTCCTCTATCTAACAGTGCTGCAAAACAATGATCGTGGTTCCTATCTCCTCTGGACAAGGAGGAAACCTGGCAAGAGCATTTGAGACAGAAGGGGCCTCTGACCAGCAGGGTCAAAAGGACAGCGTCAATCCTGAGACAAAGGGATTCATCTTAGCCTTGAGATTGACCTGAACTTTAAAGGATCTGAGCCCAGGCGTGTGAAGAATTAAAATTGGTACATGTCACAGTATCTTGTAAAAGCAGGCACTGTGGAAGCTGACATGACTGTCACTTTCTGCTAGAAGATTCATGGTGGAAGCAAAGGCCTCATCAACATAGCCCAGAGAAACTATGAGGTATTCTAGGGAGCTGTGAGATATGGCCCTAACCTACAAATCTACATGAGATGGGGCCTCATCCCACTCTAGAACTGTATCAGTGACAGATCAGCTGAGGAAGTGTTTTAAAGCATTTGGAAGATAAGCACCTGGGGCTCCTGATAGCCATCAAGGGTAGAATTATAGAAAAATAAAGCAGAGGAGAAGTAAAGGTGCGAGAGGAGATAAGGAACACCATGTTAAGAGCTTCTACAAGGTCAGACTGCACTATTTAGTGGTCTCTTCTGGTCTGGATTCCACATATGTGTGCAGGATAGAATGGGCTTTTTCACCCTCTTGTTTGTTCTGCTCCAGTGAAAGGATTAAAGCTAAATTTACAGATGATATTTTGCTATAGTAGTCCAGCCACAAGGCCCAGTACCACAAAGAGATCCTTTAGGTTGTGATATGGACCTGCAGGTTCTCATCTTCAGGTTGTAGGACACATCCGTATGAGCTTCCTCGCTGGGAGATTCACATCCTGGGTTGCTGAAACAGCCTTGATGAAACATGGCTGCGCTGTAATTAATAAATACACTAATGGAGACTTCATTGCATTATTAAGACATTTTGAAATTTACTCTGGGAAACCTTTCAACTCCATTAAATCCACCTTTGTCAGAAGATAAAGTGCTGTTCATAATAGGCTCATTAACATTCTGACGGCAGTTCAGCCCCATCCATTAACAGCTGGCAGGCGGGAGTTTCCAAAAAGACCCCAAGAAGCATTTTCCCTGACCAGGGACTGGCTTCCTCAAAGTGTCTGTTAGTCCTGTGTTGGATGTTTTGTGACAGGGAGCCTTTCTGCTAATGTCCCCATGCTATTTAAATGTACTGCCAAGACTAGCTGTAATCAGCTAGATATCTAGAAAAATCCACCTGCAGTTCCCACCCTGCTGCTGGGGTCTTTATTTGACTCAAAAGATGCCATCAGCAGAAGATGCCAGCCCTATGCAACAGCCATGGGCATTTTCCTCCTCTCTCCCACTTGGCTGACTTCCATTTAGAGCCCAAGTGTCAGCTGTTCAGATTAAGTGCATTAGAGCCAGGCGTGATGATTAACAGTGAATGATAACAATGGCATTTCAGTGGTGGCTAATAGGCTTCCAATCTTAATCTCTTGCACTCTTACAGAGATAAAGAATAGATAATTCTTCCAGCGACAATGATTACACAATAAAGTTTGTATTTGCTCCCTGCTGATGAGCTATGAAGCCTGGTTTCACTCAGCAGCCCTTTAGAGTCCCCCAGGACTGGGGTGTTGCCAGTTTAGGATTTTACTGCATCTCTGATGTCTTGCAGGTCTGTCTCCTGGAGTTGGGTGATTACAAGGAATTAATGCCTTTGTTCTTTCCTTCTTTCTAATAACAACAAAGCTCCAGCCAGCTACTCATAGGGAAATACAGACTAAGGGAAATTGAAATTGTCCCCAAGTGATCTATTTGAGCTCACAACTTTTGGATGAAACTCATGACTTTGGGGCACCATTTATTGATTTGAGTACTGAGGACTGTCAGTTCTGGGTCTGGCACATCCACAGCAGGGGAGAAAACTGTAAAACTGTCAATGTGCTCTGAGGCTCAGCAGAGAATTTAGGCTGGGCTGTAAGGATGACTTTCTAAGCACTGAGAACAGCTTTTCTGAATGGGATGAAAGCCTGGCAGTGACTGGGATAAATGAGAAGCTTGACCTGAAGATTTGAAGCTTCAAGGTGCTGCATTTTAGCAGCTTGAATGCCAGAACTCTGCAACTCACCAGTCCACCCAAGCACGGATTCAGTGAGTAGCTAAGCACCAGTGATAGGTGCATTAGTCTTCACTGGAAAGGATCCATGGACCAAATCAGACTGGGTTCAAGAGAGAAAAGCTCCTACTGAAGTTGTAAATGAAACATGGGCAGCCTGCCATGAGAGGAACCCTCATTTCCTCAGACCTGTCCATCATCCCACAGTGCAGACAGCAGTAACCTGTGGGGAAGGCGCTGCATCACTGGAATCAGTGGGTGTCTCACAGCTCTGTATTTCCCTTTGCTTCTTGAATTCTTACAAAAGAAAAACTGTTCCTTTTTGTTACCTCAGTTCAAGTCTTGCCTTTTTTGTTCCTGAGCTGCCTCACAGAAGGTCACGTCTTTGAAAGGTATTTCTCACATCCCTCTTGACCAGCCCTAAAAGGTCTTGAAAAAGAACCGTACAATTTCAGTGGCACATTCAGTGGGAAAACCCTAGTTTTGAGGACAGCCAGAACAGCAAAGCAGAGTATATATCCCACTGCTAGAGCATGATGTGATTTAGTGGACAAACAGCAAGACATTATGGTTAGGTTTTACAGCTGCTAAATGTGATAGTCCTTAAACAAACATCTAATGGGATTTTAAGCCTTGATTGTTTTGAAACATCAAGCTTCAGAGAAGAGCTATTTTGTTATAGCATCTAGCATCATGTCTTCAGGCTGCAAGATACTAAAATGAAAGCCAAAGCAGAGTTCATCCCTGATCTATTAAGGCTCATTCAGTTTGGATTTTTGCATTTTCTCCTGCACAAAATTCCTGCTCCTTTCTGCTCTGCCTCTGATATCCCAGCTGTTCACATTTCCTTGGCTCAGCCTTTATGAAATGAAGCCAAGAAGCAGATTTCAGCAAAAAGAAGAGAATTTGCAATTAGCTCCACCTTTTTCAGAGAAAATATATCTGTATCTTGGAGTATGCTTTGTTGTAGCAGCATGGCACACTTGCTGTAATCATGTCTTATCAGTTTGTTAAGCCCATATCTTTATAGGAAATGTATCCCTACAGATCTCCTATGGAGGAAACAAAAGATGCTCATTATATGCACAGTTGGGCTGTCCTGAACTTCTCTTTGTAAATCAAAGCAGTTCAATTACTCTTTTTATTCTTCATTTTTACCCATTTCTGCATTGCTGGTTGTATCTGGGGCACAATATGGTTACTCAAATACAGGTCAAGGTTAGGATTTACTTGGAAGTCTGTTTCTTAGAAAATATTGAACTGTTTCTGCAGGATTTTCTAGCATCCTGCATCCTGCTATTTCCCTTTGAAGGAAGATCTATTATTTCTTCCAGCTGCATATGTCCTCTTCTTACTTTATGTGTGTCACAGTCTGAGTGCCTTTAACTAAGGGTAGCTGAAAACCCCCCCAGAAAGTAGGATGATACCCTGCCAGGCTAATGATTCACATAGCTCACGGGAGGGTTTGGTGAGCAGTAAGAATGGGCTCAAGTGAAAAGGTAAGGCCACAAAGCCAGGAGAAGGGGAGAAGTAAAGAAAGACAGGGGGCTGAGAAAGAAGGTCCCTTCCTTTCAGCAGAAACATCTCTGTTGCCACAGGTACCAAGACCTGGTTTCACCTATCGTGGAGGAATTTCAGGAGCCCCTTCTGGATATATAGTTCATTTTTTTTAAAGTGGAAAAGCTATTTTCTTAATTTCTGACATGCTATTAGAGACAAAAAGCAGTCCTCTCTGCAAGCCCCTCTTCTCTCATTCACCCTTCTTCCCTTTGCACAGTCACAGGCTGTTTCTGTTCACAGGTAGCACCTGAGAGAGGGTCTGAAATCTGTGTTTAGAGACAGCTTAGCACATACAACTGGACAGATTTTTCTTCATTCTAATTGACCTGGGGTTTTTTATTATTTGTTTTTTAATATCTGGGGAGGCAAAACCCCCTACCTCAAAATAACTCCGCTTCCAGCATTTTGTACTCCAAAGTTTAAATTTATTGTGTGTAATTCATTTCTGTTCAGGCTTCTCCTCAGCACTCCATGTTGTCTGTTACTGTGTATAAAAATGATCTGTGTTGACACAGGACCGAGTGGGCACTTTGTATTATCAACTCCAGCATTTGCCTGTGTCCTTTATTTCAAGTAACGAAAGTGTACTTCACAGCAAGGTGGTTTCTTCAAAGGTTTTCCACTGACAATTTGTCTAAAAAGAGATGCTGGTAGAGAAGGCAGAAAGCTGTGTTTCTTCAAGCCATGCAGCAAAGCTATTGAGGAAATCACTCAAGGCTTTAAGGCTGCTGCTGTGGACCTAGGTGAATATTGGACTTGCAGGGCTTGTGGTCTCGTTGATTAATGGGATGGGGAATGACCCCTCTTACAGGGCTAACTTGGTGTTTATTGCAATGGGAGAAGCCTTTTGAGACAGGGGAGGAAGCTGGAGTGCTTCACTGGAGCTCTCTGAGATCACCATCAGCCTCTGCCCTGCCCTGCCTGCAGCCTACCTTGCTGGTGCTCACCAGCTCAGGTCAGTCTGCCATAAACAGGGATGTGCTTGCTGTGCACTGTTCTCTCTTCTGCAGCAGGAGGATCTTCCCACTGCTGCAGGCTGAACTGGTTTTAATTATCCTCTTTGGACTTCTGCGCACAATGATCAACTGTTAATTGCCAACACTCGGCCAAACTGGTGTTCTAGGGAATGAGAGAAGAGTGACGGAGAGGAGCAGGGACTTAAGCAGGAGCCAGCTCCAGTGATGGGCACAGCTGATGGCAAGCAGCTGTTTGGAGTAGAGAGGACTGGATGGAAGAGGGGCTGCAGTGAAAGCCAAAGCATGTCCTCTTTCGTCTGTCCCTGAAGCATCTTCACTTTGCAACTCACTTCTGCCACACCACTTTTGCTGTATGACAACATAGCTTCATTTTGCAGGCAGCGTTGTTATATCCCACTAGTCTGTGGAGAAGGTGATTCACTGGAGAACAGCAAATTAAAAGGCATAAAGAGTAGTGGCAATATTGCTGCTTTTCCTGGAGTTGCCCAGATGTTTCCAAGCATCTTGGAGGAAATCTGTTGAGATGGAGGTGAGCTCCAGGGAGTTGAAGACCTCAAAGAGGTGGCCCAGGTCCAGTTACAGCAAGGTTTTTCCAGAAGGATTAGATGAATGCAGGAAAGAACTCATGAGCCTGAGGCTGATGTTTTCTTTTCAGTGCACCAGGGCTGGCACATTTTGAATTTTGCCTTGCTTATTTACAGTATGACACTGACATTAGCGACGAAAGGGTTGTGTCTGGTGGGTTTTTATTACTTCCCGGTTGCTATATTCTTAGGTATGGCTGGTTATATTTTTTTAATTAATGAGAGAGTGGTTTCTTTTTTCTAAAATCATTATTTTTTAATGATGCTTGCTCAGTATCCTGAAGGTGCGTGGGGGAGACAGAGCTGTTGCTACTTCTCCCCACGACCGTCCAGCCCCCACCTCACGTGTGTTCGCCGCGGGTGCCGGGCCTTTCGGCAGCTACTTCCCAGCCGCGTGGATGCCGGCGGCTGCCGC
>JAAGNO010022501.1:0-24015 GCA_033439905.1 Ceryle rudis
CAGTGGTGATGGTGATATAATTACCATCAGGGGGTTGGGTTCAATACTGTTTTTGTATATATTTGTATATATTCATATATATTCTATTTTTATTATTATTATTTTCATTAAAGTTGTTCTAGTTTCCTTTTCTAACCACTAAGTCTCTCTCCCTTATTCCCTTTCTCTTCCCCTTTGGGGAGGAAGGTTAACAGAGAACATCTGTTATAGGTCTAAGGGGCCATCCTGACCCTAAACCATGACAGGTATCAGTAGAAGAATGTCAACATATGCTGCCCACAAGAAATGAAAGTCCACCCTGTTGAGGATAAACACTACAGAGCAGTCTGATTTTCATACAGAGTTACCATATTTCTGTAAGAGCATCAGTAAACCCTTCTCTCCAGAAACCAGTAAAAACCAAGTCACTGTAATCTATATGAAGGAATGTATTTTATTACAACTATGTGCATACAACTTGTATCAGCATAATCATGAGTTTCTTGTACCTCTTTGATTTATAATGCTTGGATATATAAATCTTGCTTAAGCTTAAATTCATGCAAGAGAATACAGACCTACAACAGATAGTGGCTTTGTTGCTATCTTTTTCCATACCACTCTTACATTTTCCTATTTCCAAAATAAGCCAGCATACAGAGAACACAGTGGGATTTATAATTCTGTGTTGCCTTGTACATTTAAAACACAAAGCTGTTTTCCAAAGGACTGAAAATATTTGATTGTTACTGTGCTGCAAGATGTTAAAAATTCTGCTCAGAAAATCCCCACTCTGTGATATTTGTTGGACATTGTACCTCATAATACATAGCTTACTTCATTTACAATGCATCCCAGTGCACTTATTAGCCTTACAACACATAGAATAAGAGAAACATTAACTGTCATCTCACCAGTGTTGGACAAGGAGGAGAAGTTAATAGCAGCTTATTCTCTAAATCCCAGTAAGAAACGTCACTTCTCCTTAGTCATCATATGGTGGACTTTTATATATCTCAAAAGCTTGAGACAGTTATTGAATGCCATACAGCTGCATCTGGCTTGTTACTGTAGGCTGAGGAAGCTACTGTAACAAACCAGATACAGCCACATGGAATTCTTAGTTGCATCACTCTTCATTACAGCACCAAGAAATTTCACTATAACTTCTCATTTATACCATTTTAGGTTCTGCTGGTAATTATTATTTTTTAATATCTAACAGCTTTTTTGTGACCTTAGACTTATTCTGTGACTGTTGCTAATTTAGGACTGACTAAAATGCATAAATAACACAATAAATAAACCAATGTATTTGCCTTTTATCAGCATATTCATTTTCTTTTTCCATCCATGGAAACTGAATAATGCAATTTACCTCAGCCTTTAGCCTTTCATTGCATCATTCCCTTTCACTTTTAGTCTCAATCCAAGACGGAGCATAAGTGACAGATAGCAAGCATGAAGGTAATAAGAACATCTTGATTATAAATCAAAGTAAACAGACTGTCATAAACCCATGCAGTAGTATAGATGACAGACAACATTTTCTGTCTGAAAACAATTATTTGTTCCTCAGATCAAATACTCTAATTTTAAAGTCAAAAGGAAGTAAGTTTGTGTCTCAGTTGGCTCAGTCTATTGAAAGAAGAATTCTACATGCTAGTGACGATAGTGGTGGCAATATATAGCCTCATGCACCAGAAAAAAAACACTGCTTATCTGTACGAATCCAATTTCTTACAACCATAGCACATTTTATTGTTTTACCATGGCTATATTTGCTCCTGAAATTCTATTTCTCATTGAAAAAACAATGAGAAAAAGCCATTCTGCTGACACTTAAAGACTATCAGTCTCATTAATATGGAGATACTGAACATGGAGTCACCAATACTGGTACCTGAAATAAAGTTTTGCTAGTGTGTGGAATATGCTGCTGTGAAGCAGAATCTTTCCCAGCTCAGTAAAGTGCTGGAGGAGGAGAGTGCATTCCAAAACCCTATTTTCCTTTTCCTCAGCACAGCAGCCAAACACTAGGCAATTTGGAAATAGAAGAGGTAGGGCTTTCAGGCATCAGAGTACTGGCCCACTTTCCCGTGCCTTAGCCATCCCAGCAGGCAGGCCATCTCAGCATCAGGATTCTATTTCTCTTAGATACGTTTTAGTCTGTTCTTTATTTGCTCCAAAATGGAGCTAAATCAAGTGCTGAAACATGAAACAGAGTATCTGGTTTTATTTGTTTAAACTTATTTTTGTTCACAAGAGTAAAAAACAAAAAGAATCATGGGATGGATTAATCACATTTTGGTTATTTTGAAATAAAGTTGTCATTTGTTTCACAGATGCATGTTCAAATATTTTATATACACATAACTAGCATACTAAAACTTTTTACTCAATATTAACTCCTGCTGATTAGATAAGAGTTTTTTGCATCTCCTCCAAATCATCTATTGGCAGCAACTTATGGAGACAACATGTTGGATTCTGTTGTTCATGTAGTAATTATACCCATATTCCATCTATTACAATGGCTTTATTATATATGTTTTTAGAGAATGTAGGCGAAATTAAATAGGAAAATGCACTTCTGCCTATAAATTCCTAATGGTATTTTGAAAGGATGATTGGTACTAAGTATTTATTTAAATCTTGCTAAACTTCATTTTCAGTAATCAGTACATACCAAAGACTTTCACAGGATTTAGGATCAGATTATATCTAACTAGGATTTATAATTGCCACCTTAATTTTTCTGTTTCTTTCTTGGGTTTGGTTTTTTGTTTGTTGTGTTGTTTTTGGTTTGTTGTTTTTGTTTTTAATCTACATTCCCTCTACTATTATTGTACATTTACCCTGCTCTTTCTTATTCATCTGTTTGTTGAAATCAATAGTCTTCAATCTTGTCAATGACTTCTACAAAAATATTAAGGTTTCAGATCATTTTGCCCATATCATTTTGCAACGCCATTTAGATCATGGGCATTTGACTCACAAGTACTGAACAGATGCCATATATTCCTATCATTACTAATTATTCCACTTATTCCATTAACTAGTTATAATTATTTTTTAATATTGGGACTTTGCAATGATCTACAAAAGTACTGAGAACATTCTGATATAATCCTCTGATTAAAATCTAGTTTCTCTCTAGTTCACTTTGGCCCTGCTAGCTATAAGACCCAACAAGAATATCTCCAAGATGAGCTCTTTTCAAATAAATTTTATATGTTCTCCTCCTGCCTTTTAGGTTAGGACTAGGAGCTTTAATCCGACTAGATATCTTGGAACCAATGAAGAACACAAATAATAATATCAGTTACATTAACATAATTTGAAAGTATTAAAAATGTATGACACCTCTAGGGACAAATTTAGCATTCTAATAAATCCCCTGTGATTTGTGTATCTAGTGTGGTAACTAATTTTTCACCAGTTCCAGAGGCAAAAATTGGCTTTGTCCTGTGTTTTGATAAGCTGCATTTTCTATTTGACCTTGATCAAAAGTCGGAAATTTAGAGGACAGATACATTGATGTTAGATTTTTCACTACTATGTAAATTTGAAATAACCAAATGAAATTGTTATAGTAATTCCAAAGAGAGATATTGTGTCAGATATGTTTCTGCACAATCAGCAGAAACCTTTCCAGAAAGTCTTTAGAAAAAATAGTATTCTAAAACATATAACTGTTAAGTTCATACTGAATATTCTTATTATCTGTTACCGCTGTGGTCTGGAAAGCCAATTCTTTTTATCTTGCCACATCCAACATTCTTGATCGATAGATTGAAAAGCAGTGAAGCTGGGCTCAACACTCATAGCATAAAAGCCAAAGTGGACACATGTAGACTTCAGTGTACTTCGACAGTGGGAAGAAATTATGAAGCAGTTGACATGATTCTCAAACTAATAAATTTTGAAATCTATGCATTGACTACAATCGATTTTAAAATAGTAAAATGTGATACTATGAATTAACATAATCTGCACTGTTGATTTCATGCTATTATTTACTGTTTATATTGCAAGTTTAAAGATTTCATCAAATTAAAAAATAGAAAGAAAAAAAATTAAAATACCTCAATTCTTTTATCTCAAAAGTGTAACAACATGTAAGTAACTTGAAGAATTTCTCTGGATAAGATTATACCATCTGAGCCCAAAATTTCCAAGCATTCAGATTTATGGAACACAGAATACATGAAGAAATCAATTGTAGCATTCACTTTATCCCTTTCACCTCAGTCTATATTAAATAAAGAAAAAAGATTGTTACAACTTTTGAATGAGTTTTAGATTATTTCTACAGAAAGGAAAAGGCATTGAATGGAAAAACTGAGATTATGCATGTCAAGGTTTTAACTTCTTCTAAAAAAAATCAAATTAATTATTCACTTTTCACTAATTATTTCTACCAGAATTTTATTTCATTGGATAAGGCAAATGACCGTTTAGGACATATTTGTTCTGAAGTAGATCCAAAACAGGGTTGAGGAACAAGGGTTTCAGCTGGCTTCAACAGGATATTGTTCTTTATAAAGATAATAGAATTTGGTCCCTTGTATATATTGCTATTAAATCTATAATATTTGACTGTTTCATACATGGATTTATATCTGCTTATTAACTCTGCAACATCTTAAAGATCATTGACTTAGCTTTTGTTTCATTATTCAGAAAAATATGAGGCATCTGCATGCAATAAAAACAGAAACAAAAGGTAACAAAATTACAAACCTGTTCTCAATCCTGAAAAAGATAAGCCTAATCAGTTGTCACTAGTTAAAAAGAAAACTTTGGACATTGTGAGGAACAGCTTCCCCTCCTTCTGTGTTTTAATCACACTTTTGTTCTTGAGTAATTTTTGTGGTCTAGTCTTAAAATCTTCTTCAGTGATTGACAAATATTTATTGCATTTACACTATAACGTGTGTCAAAACACACAGCTTTCAATGGATACACTTCAAATTGTTGGGTTTTTTTTTTTTACCATAATGAGATGGTCCTTCAAATGTATAGTTAAAACAGTAGACTTATTTGTTTGGCATGTTTTGCATGCTGGGTGCATGTTTAACATACTTTAACAGACCTGTTTCTTTTCATTACGATATCATAAAGGAAATATTAGCTGTTTGCATTATTAATTCTACATTATGAAAACATCTCTACATTAAAAATCAAGATTAATAATAGAAAATTTTATGATAGTTCTATAAATAATTATGTTTGTAAACACTTTTTTTCAAATAATTTTTTTTAAATCCAGGACTACACATCCATCTAAAAATTGATTCATAGATTAAGCTATGGATTAGCCCAAGACCTAGTGAGCATATTTGTATTCTCATTAGAACAATTGGGTTATTAATAGCAGAAAAATATTGAAGGATTTGCTGTTTCAGCATAGCTCTCCATTTCTAAAAAGTTTTCCTTTTTCTTATACCAAACTTAGAAGGGAAATAATAAAACTAAAATATGAAACAACATAGCTGCTTTGATATAGCTGTACTGTTCCTTGGTAATAATAAAATCAAATGGAAATAAAAAGGCTTTGGGTTTAGATTGCACTTTGGGGGATTTTATTCTTCACTTTCTTAGACTTTTGTTGCTTTATAGAATGGTTTGAGTTGGAAGGGACGTTAAAGATCATTTAGTTCCAACTCACCTGCCCTGGGCAGGGACACCTCCCACTAGACCAGGGTGCTCAAAGCCCCATCCAACCTGGCCTTGAACACATCCAGTGACAGAGCATCCACAACCTCACTAAGAGGATAAAAAAAAAAAATCCTCTTTCTTTCTACCTCCACTTTTAAATAGGCACTGGCTAAATTCTCATCAGTCATAGTAGATCAAACTTCTTCTGCCTGTGACATTTGTCTAAAGAAATATTTACTTTCCTCTCATGGGAGCTAGAAAGCCAATGCAAAACCTTATCCCAATTCTCAGCAAACCAGAGGGTGGTGGCATAGCTATAAGGATGGATGGTTATGAGTCATACACTTGTATACAGCAAAAGGCTCTGGTACTGCCTGGGAGGAAAATACTCTGCAACATGACTTATTGTTCAAAACAAAGACCAATATGTGGCTTCTGCCAATAGCTAGAAAATTCTAGACGATCAAAGATCGTCACTACATTTGAAGGTGCTTAAGCTATTTAGAACACTTGCAATGTACTATAGGACAAAATAAGTGGTTCTGTTTAGAGTCATCCTGTGTAAAGGGTAAGATAGTACCTTCTTACACAAAGGGATCTTACAGTAATACTGAAGAAGGAAAGCCTCCTAGAGGCTAGAAGACAGAGACTAGAGAAGGAGGTACTTGTTTTATGTCATTAACTTCTTCTATTTTTCCAGTTCCATTGGTACTTTGTCCTAATCTCTTTTTCCAATATTGTAGCTCTACCAAGATAAGTGTAAATGGAAGCAAACACTGTGATTGATAGTCTTCTATATTCGCTTGCCTGAGATTTGCTTGACTTGCATAGGAAAAATAGAGAAGTGAAAATTAACAGAGATTAATACAACTATTTTATAAGCTACCATGAGGTCAAATTCACTTTATACTCAGAAAAAAACCCACAACCAGATTCCCTTGATTTATTACAATGTTAATTATGGAGGAAGGCATTTATGCACTCATACATATTTTAACAAAAATGGAAACACTCGCATCCCACAGGTAAAACCCACAAAGTCTAAAATTTTTATTAAGATGTTGGATATGCATACTCTTCTCACTAGCACAAGTTCTCGTTTTGAATAGGGACCTTTAAAAACAAACAAACACACACACACCATCTTTCTGAATGCACAAGAGAGACAAGTTGGAAACCAGAGGAAATGCTGAGACAAGAGCTTTTTTCCCTTAAGTAATAGGCTCATGCACACAAGCTTCACTATTAAAAAAAATCAAAACTATTTCAAACTGCTTCAGAATATCTGTATATTATGAAAAATGGTCAACTTTGATCCATTTATTGATATTAGAACGGTGTATACATAGGAACATTTTGTTGAAAGAACCTTGGGCTCAAAATTAGATAAATCTTGCCCATAATACCTTCTTCTAGAGGCAGCATTGTACATACTTGGTTCTTCTCTGAATTTGTGAATATATTTTTTGAAAGGTTATTCATACTTCACTGTTAAAACAATAGACACAGAAGTTAATCTGCATTAATAAAATGAACAAACCAGTTTTCCTGTAGGTTTGTGTCCTTATGTTCTTCCAGTCATTTCCCTGGTATTCACTCCTATATACACTTCATGTTTTTCCTCATCTCTAGCCTTATCAAACATATTCATCTTGATAAGCATATATGAAGTATATGCTCTAGCTAACTTAAGAATTATGTATGAATGGATGAACTGGTCGTCATATCAATCTTTTACCCAACTATCAGCTTCACCATATTTGCAGGGTATAAATCTTGACTCCTATCTCTGACAAACATGGTCGATACTCACTGTCAGATTCCAGTATTTTTTTGAGGGTGCCAGGGTGGTGTAGAGAGGAGAAGACCATGCTATCTGCCTCTTTCATTTAGCTATTAAACCTAATTCCACCTCCCTTTTTTTTTTTAACATGCTAAACCATAACAACAAAATTCCCATTTCCCAAAAGCAAAGAAGAAAAAAATCCTCAAATTGTCTTTAAATTTCTGAGTAATCATAAATGCTGCTCTACATTATTTTTTTAGTAGAATGCTGATGATGTCTACTTATTCATCATCAAAGTTCATTAGAAATGCTACCGTGTATACAGCTCATGACGTATGTCTCTCCTGTGACAAACTCCTTAATGTTATCTGGGGCTCAGAGCAGTTTTTATAACAGACTGATTAGGAGTTTAGCAGAATCAAGATTTGAAAAGTATGTAAATGAGTTATTTAAGTGTGTGGTCTCTTACGTATGGAAAAGCATCCCAACTATTAAATTGATACATTTGTTAGTAAATGGGTAAGCAAGCAACTCTAGTTTTACAATCCCCAGCTTAATGAAGCTACTGAGCCATCAAAAGGCAATTCTTCAAAGTTTATAAAAACTTCCACAGTTTCAATCTTTCTCTTGAGGCATTATGGTTAAGTTTCCAGATAATTAATAATGTATGGCACTAGAGTTTGAAAGCCAGCTACCCACCTGGCCATAAAGACCTTACTGTAAAACTGCTTAACTTTTCCTGACAACTGAAGAATATTACTATTTTCTTCTAATCTGTTTCAAATGCATTTATCAGGTCAAACACATGAAAGCATCTTATGAATAAACAGAGTTTGATGGGCAAATATATTTTCTTTTTTTTTTTTGTTGTTTTTTCTTCCCTCCTCAAAAAGCCACACAGAAAAGAGAGATACTCTGGCCAGAAGAGCAGCTTTGGCTTTCTGTTCAGTACTCTCACCACTCTCATGCTATAGCATGGCTGCTGACTGGGCAGACAGCATCTGTGTGGAATCCCTTCAGAAAGTCAAGATCCATAGGAATTTAATTCGGCACTAAGTGCACATCAATGATATATAAATACCCAGCTTTAAACAGAGATTTGTCTATTTTCCATTTGCACAGGTTCCTTTGCAGCACTAGTAACATTACTCGTCCAGATATGCTTTTATTACATATACTAATCACATGAGTGTACCATTCTTGAATTACATCATAGCCAGAAGGATGTGAGTTATTCATATTCAATAAAGTTGTACCACTAAACTTAAGTGTCACAGGACATGTACTGGACAGAATGCACTCAGGATGGAAATAAAAAACTGTTTTCAGATACACTAAGCCACAAACTGTTCCTAATCTTAACAGGGGAAAAAAAAAATAAAAAATTCACTGCTGAAAGTATCATCCAATAATAAAACCAGAAGTCTCAATACAATGACCTTAATCTGCTCTGATCTGATATATAGAAAAAGTTGCTTATTTTCATCTCTGTTTTCATTTCTCAAGACCATCTGTGACCTGCTGACCATGATAGTTGTTCTGTCACAGGACACAAGGCATAACAGCAATAAGAGTGTGTGATCATTTGAATCCTAATAAGACAGACTAACATTTGAATATTTAGATATAACAGGTTTCCTTAAATATTAAGCACTTAGGGTTTCTTTAATATTAGTCCAGATTTACTGAGAGGAAGAAAGAGTATAGAGTTGTTAGTATGCTTCTGTTATGAGCACAGGGAATAGTTAGTTCATACCCAGGCGCTATTGAGGCTTCAGAATCGGTCACAATGAAGCAATATCAATCATGAGTCAAAAACCAAAAAGTCAGACACTCAGAAAACACTTAAACTGCATCATGGTTTTGCATATAGCAATTTATTTGCATGGGGTTTATGAACCCCATGTAAAATTAAAATTAAAGTGCGAGTGCCATCAGTGTAATATTTCACTGACTTAACTTGAGCACTTAGAAAAGCACAGCAGTACATTTCCGTGAAATATACACTACATTCATTAAGGAACTTTATGACATTTTCTTTTTCTATTCACAGCACCTATTTCTTCCACACACAGGGAAAAAGTCTAAACAAAAAGGTTTCATAAAAATAATCAATCCTACCGGTTTGAATCCACATATTAAATTGCTTAGAAACTGATCTCAAAATATACACTTCAAATAATAACAATGATTCAGAAAAGATAGGTTTTCATTCATCAATAAAGAGATCTTTATTGTGCAGAGACAAGGTACAGCTGTCTTGGCAGCATCTCATGTGTTCACTTACTAAGATTGTTACCTCTTCTATGAAAAGATATTTACTTACACAAGTGAAGTGTAGAAGCATAATTCTCAATTATCTCCACTATGTATCTCTGCTCACATCTAATACAAGTATGAGCTACTTTAATTTTAGAAGTGCTGTAAAAGCTGAATCAGGTGTATTAATACACCAATCATAAGACTTGAGCCTGAAAAAAAGACAAAAAGTAGTAGCAAGAGGATTGAGAAAGTGATTATATAGAGAAAGCAAACATCAGCAGTTTGTTTGTTTCCAGCAACTCTGCACATTGTGGAGAAGAATTATGTGAAAAGTGGAATAATATGATAATGAATATGTTCAGTATGTGTAGAAATTTGAACACAGTTTCCGATTTATGGGGTAAAATATTTTGAAACTCTAAAGCCCCAAGGATAAAAATATGCAGTGTGATCCTAATACTCTGAGACACATAATAGTCTTTGCAATACCTTATTATTTAAGTCCCAAGCACAAAGCTATTAGCTTCATTTATAAATAACAGTGTGGTCTTAAATTTTAAAATTCTGGGGAGTCATTTTTTCCCCAAGAAACACAGATAGGAAGGTTTATTTTACTCTGCACAAGACAGTGAACAAATTACAGGAAAAAAAAAAATAAAAAAGGAAAAAAGTGCTACAATACAGTTAGATCCTTGATCTGAAAGCAAAAAAGAATATGTCACAATGGCCAGTTCAAGGGATTTCAGCTCTGCAGAGAATTGTCTGTAATTTTGTCTGCTCTGCAGTGTTTGGTTGTTTGCTATAATCTTGCCCTTTCTTATCTGTCACACACATCCCTGTCTTGCTTGTGCTTCACTAATGTTTTCTTTCTTTTCCCTTATTACCTCATGTAATTTATTCTGTCCTAAGTAAATCCAAAGAAATAAATACCTATTTCATGGCACCATTTTTCCCTGCCTCGCTCACACATTCTGCTGGGAATAAGCGGATAAATGCCTAGGCCAGTAAAGTCCTTTTTAGGATTCTGAAGGAAAATGGGTATACACTATAAAAATGTTTTTATAGTCACAGAGATGTTTGCAAAGTCTAATGTGTTTAAATTCATTACTTTTTTCCTTTAGCTAATACTTATAGAGAACTGACTAAATGCCTAAACAGGATCTGAGCTAGTCAACCTCATTTATAAATGCTGAACATTTAAATTCCCTTCCTGACCTCTTAAAACCTATGAATGCTATGTAGCTCTCTTCATATAATTGCCATATGCTAGGCTGTTCCTACAAACCTCTGATGTGAAATTTCCTGTGTTGAGTTTAGCTAAAGAGCTTGTTTACCTTAAATATTAATATTCCTTTTGTGTTTTATTTCATATATTTTCTAAATGCTAGGTATTTAAAATCAGATATGCAGAAAGCCTTTGAGGGCTTCAGTTGATGAGACGTATACAAATAACAGACCAAACTCAGGCTTTCAGTCTGTTTAGCAGCACAAGCAGTAAAAAAACAGTGACTGTTGTTACCCAAAACCAGTTCAGAAATCATCTACATTCCTTTCAAAGTGAGAAATAAAATTGTATCTGACTTAAGGTCTCTGAGGAAGAAAATTTACATTGAGACTCCCGAATATAAACCTTTAATATAAAGTTTTGTGTACGGTCTTGGTTTTTTTAACATAACGTAGTGGTAAACATATACATGCTAGACGTTTGTCTAGTGCTTTTCCATATAAATCATTGAATACTGATACTTGTTCACATTCACCTAAAATTTGAATGATTCAGATTTTTTTTTTTTTTTCTAGGACATATGTGCCATTAAAGTATCAATAGCCAAAGCATTTAATTTAAAATAAATGAACTTCTCTAACATTTTGACACAGTCTCAAAGTTGGGAATATACACTAGGTGAATTTAAATATATCTGATTTTTTTCTGTTCCTAGAGGAATCATCTTACTACTGCAAGCATCAGCACATACTATCACAGTGGAGATGTGAAAGTCTTTCAATGAATCTATCTATATCTTTCACAAAATAGACTTAGCTATTATTTAAATTGGACACACGCTCAGACACTCTAGGCTAGAACCTCCATGCTTCCGTTCCATAAAGCTCAGCAACAAACTAAAGATAATCTCCCATGACTGGAGTGAGCCAAGAAGTTATTTGTGAGATGAAATGCCACCATGAAAAGCCAAGCATAGCACTTCTAATTAGGTAACACTTTTCCCATGGGTTATAATCTCCCAGAGTATAAAATGTTTTTTAAAAAAATCTCCATGCATACAGACACAAGGTAATGTTTGAATTAATTGTGAACTACTTATAATTAATATGAAATATGACTGTCTCATTTTCCATCCTACTCAAAAACTTCAAGACAGGACAATAAGACATTACAAATGAGATTTCTCACAGACTCAGTTTTTACTGACTGCAGTAATAAATTAATATCAAATACTTACAGATGATTGTGTCTCCTTCAGGAAAAAAATGACAATGATCATATACATGATGTCCCTAGAAATGCATACAGATCAATAAGCAGAATTTACCATCTGCTTCATATATATACACATATATATAAGGGTAAGGATAGTTCTTTAGACAAACCCAAAGAAAAGTATAATTTTATGTACAAGCTAAACCAGAACAAATTTAAAGTTTTCACTTGTTAAAAAGGTTTCAGGCTTCACTTTAAAATAATTAATGGCAATTTATCTTTTCTTTATTTTTGATATAGAAAATAGAATAGGTCAGTTAGAGACCTAAAATGATCATCTAGTCCAACTGCCTGACCAAGTCAGGGCTGACCAAATATAATATTTAAAATAATTATTATAAATTATAATTTATAAATTCTTTAACAATAATATTATTAAGGGCATTGTCCAAATAAATTTATAGCCAGAGGCATAGCAGAAGGACTAGAAGTAGACGGTGAAATAAGTTACTTTTGAGACATTTCCAGAATGATATCACCATCCCAAGAGATGTGAATCATTATTTAAAATGAACACGCTTAAACAACAGATACAGTGTAAGCACTTCAAATATATTATTGCACACTGAAAGACGATCCTAGTCTAAATATTTAATGTACAGGCCCCTTGTAGACACAGTGGAAGCTAAAGGAAGTTAAAGCAAGAGAGGATTTTACCCAGGATTTCTAATATATTAACTACACTGATCTTGAAAAAATACATTAAAATGTAGAAACATGAGGAAAAGTAGATTTGGTTTGCCAAGTGAATAGAAATGATGAACACTGTTCAGTATTAATGTGCTGATAGGGAGGAAATTTTAAAATATCTAACTCTGAAACATTTTGTGAATATTGTATCTATAGAAGGCATCACAGGTTTGGCATCAAAAAGTAGCTAGTTACTTTGAAAATGCAGGACAAAACAGCAATTAGTGACTTGGGCTGGTTAAGGGAACCTTAGCTAGAGAGGACAGTGAAGAGAGATTACTGAGCCTTAGAATTCTCCATTGTTCCCACCTAGACTGATTAATGGCACGGAGACTCCAAATTAATACAGAAAAAAAAAAACCAAACCAAACACAAAAACTTTAAAAAATAGAAAACATAAAGACTGCACTCTTTCAGGCTACTAGAAGATAGGTGTGTATTATTATAGCTATCTGGTTTCTAGATGCAACTGGAGGAGATAAAATGAAGGCTTTAATAAAAAAAAAAGGGGAGGGTGGACGACTTTCTTTTGCCTGCAACTAGTGAGCATTTTTAATTTTCCTCTATAATTTCACTGTCCCAGTTACCCATGAATTGAATGATTTTCTGAGCCATTCAACCTAAGGAAAATATGACAGGTCAGTTCTGTTACACTACAATAACAACTGCACTGATTGCCATGTTGGCTGAAAAGGTCTTGAGCCTATTAAACTTAAGGGACTTATTTCCACTAAGTTTAATTAGAGCTGGTGCAAGACCTAAGAATATATATTGTCACGGTGAGCATAACTTCATTAAAAAAAGCAAGTAGAAGCAGCACCGACTCCTAAAACGCTTGCAGAATAAAGATAAGTAAACAAAATGTAGACCCTTAAAAAAACCTAGCGAAATCCAGGACCAGTACTTATCACAAGTTTAATGTTTTGGGGTTTTTTCTCCTTTAAAGAAAAAAAGTATGCTTATGGACTGTAAGATATACAGCTACTACTGTTTGCTACTATTTTGTATGCTTTCATGATATATCATTTGCAGATTATATATTTGTCCTTTTCCTCATAAAGAGGCAATACCGGAAGCATGGGAATGAAACATGGTCTATAAATCATGTGTGAGATCATCACTGCCCTGGTGAACTTACTTAAACTAATATCTCAAGATTCACTGTCACATTATATATACCTGTGTACATATACACACTATAAATACGTTGAGTGATGCAATACTTCGTCTCATCACACTTCTAATACTGATGTTGAATATCTTCTTTCAGTTCTCCTCTCCCTCCACCACCCCCATTTCAGATTTCACATGGAGGGCACAATGGAAAAGGACAAGCCTCATTATTTTTTATTATTTCATATTTGTTTATTACCACTTTCTCATTCTTACACAAAGGCATGATCATTTTATTTTATTTTATTCTACAATGTACAAATTTTAATAAACTCCCTTTTTTGATAAGCACATGAGCAAAAACTTCAAAACCCTCTTAACACAGAACCTTTTCCTTAAAGAAAATTAACACTATTTGTCATATTACTTGTAGTTATACCTTTAAACTAGCCTCAAAAGAGTCTATTTCTCACCAAAAATAATTAATCTGATACAGAAGGAATTATAATTGTGTGAATTCCAACACAGACAGGACCCTGTCTGGCTGCTCCTACATAATGTGCTATTCAGATGGTAGTTGGTGACATCTAAAAAAAAAAATTTAAAAAAAAAATTTGGTGAATGTAACAGAACATAAATATTTATGGGCATTGACCAGACAGCCTGTATCATAAAGTGTCCTTTAGCTTAACAAACAGCTGTGTCTTTTTTATTCTTATGTGAAACTATTTGATGCACCTAACATTATTTTCCCCGGTATAAATAAATCTCACAGTCAGAATCTTCTCTACAGCAACAATTACTGTACATCAGCATGACATGGAAGTCTTTGGACAGATCTAGTCCTATAATAACTGCAAGAGTTTTATTTTTGGTATGATGCAAACTGTGTTAAACCAAATTACCAGCTTCCTGGGCTGAAAGAGAGCATTTTGTTTGATCTAATACATATAAATCATGCCTGCAGGAAGTTGTGGCATTTAATAAGGAGACACATCAAACAATTTACTACTGACCTTTATATTTTAAGGTGACTTTTAAAGAAAGAGTCAATAGCATGGGAAGACTGCATATGCAGCTTATTAAGTATATAAAATCAGAGCCAATATAAGGTGAAAAGAGGAGAGGTAGTCCCAAACAAGTACTGCATGTCACTACGTTCAAACTTAAATATGAACTTTCATCTATGATATATTGGTCAACAAAAGTCTGAGCTCTTATGAGGGTGCAATTCTACAGACTGCTTTCTTGGTGATGGCAAGTTTTTAAGAAAACAGCTTTTGCCTGTACCTCCACTGACCTTGGAGGTGAGCCAGCACAGGCGTTGGTAGTTCCACAATAATGCACATCAGCAAAACAGTTTTTTTTTAATTGTTATGTTAAATCTTCATTAATTATCATTCATTAAAAATATTCATTAATAATCATTCATTAATTAATACTTAATTTATTTTACTGGGCACACAGTCAGAACAGCTTCATAGACTGTGTTATGTGTAATTCAGCTATAGAAATCACAACTGAAGAAAGTTACATTTCTGGGAAGCTGAAAGTAACTCTGAGGGAAATGACTCAGATATTCAGGCTGGTGGTAACTGCTAATCCATGATAGCATCAGCCAGCACAGGTACAATAGTAAATGAAGGCAACCCAGAACCCAGGAAGATACAGGTAATTCTAAAGAATTTTTCCAACATCCCAACACAATAAGTTTTCACTGTCACTAAAATCTAAACCACAAGCCAGATTTGTATTTTGATAGACTATTAGAGCCCTTACAAAAGGCTACAGTTTCCTCAACCTACTATTATGTTTGAAGCCCTTGCTACATAATACAACATACAAACAAATGTAGTCCCCTTACACTTCTTATGGTGCATGCAGACCAGTATAGAATGGATAGACAAGTAGCTTATTTACTGGTATAGAGGATACAAGGCATGCATAAATACATTTACCATTTAGAAATGGTAAAATTGTAACAGATGCATACATGTATTTTAGGATCACGTCTCTCAGACATGTCCTTAAGAGTTTTTCAGCTTTATTGCCGTTAAGACTAACCATAACTACTGTAAAAATCAGTCAAGATGAGAATAGGTTTTCTTTTCATTAAAAATAAAGAAGTTGATACTTACTCTAGTTTTAACTAGGACTTCCATTATCAAGTGAGAAGTTCAAGCTGCACACCAAGTAGTTCTTTAATACTAAAACATCAAAAGGCCAGCTTCTAACTTTTGTTCCAGAGTCCTTTTCCCTGTATGTCATTATCAGGAATTCCCTCAGCACTCTCTGTTTTTTGTGTATGCAAGATTAATAAAAATACTACTATTACTATTGTCTAAGTTATGGACACTTCCCAGCTATAATAATTAAAACCAAGAAGCCCATTCAACCTGTGTTTTTGGTTAGATTTAAGACATTCTGATTCCCTGCAACCTCCATTTCTCAATTGTTTCAAACCCTAGCTTTCTTAGAACGAGAAATCAATTTTGTTCTGAAATTGAATTTCAACTGAAGGCTCTTTGCACTGAAAACATAACAATGAACATATCTTCTCCAACATGAAAATAAATGCTGTAATGCTAACATGCCTATGATGTAATTTGCAGTCTTTCTGTATATCTCTCTTGATTATTTATAATTATTGGCAGATAAAAGGAAGGTACCTGAGAAAACATTGCAGTACAGCAAATGGGATGATTAATGAAGACAAAGTGTTTTCTAGAGAACTAAAACACAGGATGAGTTTATGTACTACTGCCAAGGATTCAGTTTATAGATGCTCACAAAACTAGACAAATTATTTTTATGGAAAAAAATAATCAAAATGTTGAGAAATAACCCCTAAATTTTAGCTGAAAGTTTCAAGGACCATTTTATATTTTTATGAAGCATATAGCAATACTGTATTCGGGAAAATTTTCAAGAGTCCTGCATTAAAAGTTTCCTTTTCTTAGTAAGTAGATAAAGAATGGAAGAGAAAAAGAATAATGGGAAAAGAATTAGATTGAAAATAATGCAAATGAGACTTCAGAATAGTTCTAGACTCTAATAAGTAATATTCAATTCCTGCTTATATCACTGTAAGTTAAATAGAATTTGCTTAAAACAAATTAATTTCTAGGGTTTACTTTTCTATTGCTGTACTTCTTTCAAATGAGTAGAACTTGACTTCCTAAATTTTATTTTTCATTTTAATGAAAATGAAATAGTTTGTTAGACAAAAATACTCAAATTCCACCTCCCAAATAATAAATGTATTTAATTTTGCCTCTGCTTCCAACGCAGTGATTCAAATTATTTTATATGCTAATTCTAAATATGTCAATTTCATCTGGCAGTACAAATAATTAGCAGAGCAAAACTATTTAGCCTAGAATACATGATATAGCATGTGAAATGTAATCCTTTTGATTATTCTGCAAATAAAACATGTATAAAAGGGAACTAAAAACTCAACAAAATCAGAAATGGCCAAAACCAAATAATTAATACAAAAAAGAGAACTGACAAAGTGCTAAAATGAAACCTGATCCAGGACACAAAAATAACTAAATGTAGGTACAGAATAAACAGTATTCAATTTTTTTCTTTTTCATAAAATACTTCAAAATACTCCTCTAGGAAATTATAGAATTATACGTTCCTGTAAAGGACTGTGAAAGCAGAGGAAATTTAATTTTCCTTTCACTCATAATAAGTGGAAATTAAATATTGCAACTATATATATGAATTATAAGTACAGCTGCTGAAAACAAAACAAGAAGCAATCCTAAACCAGTTTAAGCACCACTCATTTACAGCTAAGATATGAACTGAAAAGCAATAATGCAGATTGCATTAACCAATATACAGGTCATTTCTTATGCTAAGAAATCTTGATCACACCCAACAACCTTTGCTAGTAAGTGCACAAGATTTGGAAAGTGAATTTGAGTTAGCAAACATTTTTGCACTGTAGTTTAAACCACCTTATGCCAGAATCATACGTGACAGTGATTGTTTTGCAATCACATGCTTAAGAGTTGAGTCCAAGCAGCCTCCTTCTTTTAGGTTGTCTCTTGGTCCATATGGTAATGCAGTCATTTCCTGTGCCTAGTGCCTTCAGAGTGATCATCTCTAGCTAAAGCTGTTCCTCCAAGGATATCTGTCTGAATTCTTTATAGTTATTGACAGATAAAAGAAAAGGTACCTGAGAAAACACTGCAGTACAGCAAGTGGGATGATTAATGAAGACAAAATGTTTTCTAAAATGCTTTCCAAAGAACAAAGCACACTAATTTTGAGTGCGTATGAAGACAAAGGTAGTATCTCGTAAATAGCAAGATTTCTGTTGGCTTCTTTTGACACTTTATGGTATAACTGATTTTCTTCTAGACCCCAGACATGCACAGTCTTCTGCCATCACACAGAACGTAATTAGCCTTCTGTCCAGCTTGAGTGTAGCATTTTTCCTACAGATAAAGAATCTGAATATGGATTTCTTTACTTTGCAGTTTCCTAGTCTTCTTTCTTTTTTTTTTTTTTCTTCTGTATTTCCCTACATATTTTCATCTACCTTTTCCATTAAGCCCACAGCTCATACTTGGTATGTCACCTACACCAAGGAGCTGTGGTTTTAGGTAGACATTGCATTTCTTACACAAGGCACTATCAATAGAATCTTTTTATGTTACTGACATTTTACATTTACAGTAATATGAAAGCCTCACATGATTCCAGTGCATAACACTAAAGAATATTAAATTCCCCTCAACACTACATGGAATTGTAGAGGAAAGAATGATCTTTTGAAATCTAGGTAGGATCTTGTGGAATTAATGAACAACTCCAGAGCAGCACACTCATACCTGAATCATACCACGACTGTGGGCTGCTTCTTCATGAGGGCAAATATTATAGCAACTATAAAAATAGTATTAATATTTTTATCAATCAACAGCAATTTCTGATGGCAGATATACTCAATCATATGCTCATTACAGGATTCTATTTATTAAAAGAACAATGTCTTTTGTTAGACAGAAGATAGTCTGCAGTACTCTGTGTCTGTAAGGATGTGTGTGAAGGTTCACACCTGTAAATTAGGTTCCATGAAGAGTCTGAATGAGATCAGATTCATCCTTGAGAATGACAAAAATGCCATGCAGAATGTAATTTAAATTAATAAAATATGGTTATATTTTTCTAGAAGATACGTCATCTTGATTTTTTTTTTTTTAACTAGTCACAGGAGGGGCCACTACTTTGGACTACAGTTCATATACAGTCTAGCTATTCACCAGTGACTTTCCTGAATACATTGTGCAAGACACCACTAGCATAAAGATTTATTTTGGTTTTTTTAATTTTATATTATTTGTTTTTCTCCACAGTCTCCTGCATTTGTCCATCATTCTTTCCCATAGTCTAATGCCAAGATAATCATGTGCAGGAAGAAAATGAAACATTGAAAATAGATACTGAAAAAAAATTTTTTTATTAATGAGATTTACAGAGGAGCACACATACATGATTCCTCTGACTACTGGGATTGTGTCACAAAACTGCTCACTATTTGCTCTGTGATTGAGGGTTCATACCTGGTCCAGGTAAAATATTCAACATTTGATGCTCCAGCAGTATAAAGATTTCATATTATTTGACCTGGAATCTTATACTCAGTTGATGTGGTGCTCAGCACTATTTTTGACTGTCTTCCTTTTTTCTTGTCATTTTTGCAAAACTGACAATATCTGTTCCTCACTTATTTAAAAAAATGTTTTCTTGGCTTTATTTTTTTTCAAACTTAGATACAGTATTCTTTTAAAAAAGAATTAATCATTCTATATGTAATTTGATGCCTGTATTATTTCCCTACCAAGTAAGTTTGAGCTGATATTCTTTATCTGCTTCACCAAAAAAAAAAATTGTCATACATAATTTTAGATCAGCAAGTCAGAAAGCATGAATCTTTTATCTAATTTTTGAAGGAATCTAATTTTGAAGTTTCTAATGCCCTGATGACAGAAAACACAAATGAAGTTGCAAGGGGCAGGAATTTTGTGCATATGAAGTAATGGCAAATTTTCAGAAGACACTACTGTGTTCCTTTCCCATTGGAACAAATGCATGAGAAAGACTGTGTGACACACACATGCACCCCCCCCCCATCCATTAAATCCTCTATGGTTATATATTTAAGAAAATGTAAGAAGTATGTATTACAAATGTATGCATAAGAAAGTTAATAGGCAATGCATATGGAAACATCTTAAGATGAGATATTGCTATTATGTAATTTGTATGCATCTATAAAACATGTAACTAAATTTCATCCTAACTTTTTTTAGCAGAATGTCTGTTTTTCAAATAATGAAAACAATTTCTGTGCTTTTAGTACTTTCTGGCTTGCCACAGTCTCATAAAACTTTTTTTCTTCTGAGTTCTGTAACAGCAAGGCTGGGGGAGAAAAAAGTTTAAGGTGCTATAAAAAGAAGTAAGACACTTCAATAAAATGAATGAAAGCTCTTCTAATAACCAGTACGTTTTCAGCCACAGATCTTCACTGAAGTATTTCTATAAATTATATTGGATGCTACATAATATGTGTTTCAGCAGAGTAGGTTATAACCATGGCCTGAGTTCATAACAGTCAACTTGCCCAAGTAATAACAAGTAGTCACTTAAGCAATTCTGTATGGCACTCCACAAAACACAAGTGAGAACCTGGTTCTTGCAGGACTTAATTCAGCATCTAGTACAAACAGTAACAGAGAATGTTCATTTCAAACACAAATGGGTTTTTTTTGCCTTTCACAAAATGCAGAAAAAGCTAAAAGTGAAACAAAAGGTTTGAAGCAGTGGAGACAAAATCCTAGCCAAATGGAAAACTTCTGTTTTGTTTGATACAGAGAAATGTTTTTGTCATACTAGACGAGCATTTATTACAATGACCAAGAAAGACCAAGAATCTGCATGAAAGATATTCTCTCTTACATAATGAAACACAAAAGTAAATTTACCAGGTCTAAATTTTTTCTAGGATCTTTAGATCTACCAATTCTTTCTGACACTTTTGTTCAAAGTCAGTAAGAACTATGGATGTATTTTAAAATGTTACTCTGACCACTATACAGGGAGAAGTGTAAGTCAGTTTAATTAGTCAAGTGTTATGGTATCATGTTGTATTTAATTTCTTCCTCTTCCTAAGAAATTCATTATAATATTGAGCAAGTTTCTATCTAACTAATGTCCAGGTTTTTATTTACCTGTGCTGCACAGTTAATCAGCTGCGGGACTAGGAACAGAAAACAGGAATACTGACTCTCAACACCCTCTTCTATCCACACAAACTCCCACCTTAAAAGGAAAACAAAATAAAACACAACAACAACAACAAAATCCACAAAAAAAAATCCCAACAAAAAACAACAATGAAAAAAACAAACAAACCCCACAACATTTGAGTCATTGTATGTATTTCAAGGTTTCTCATGTTTCCCTATTTTTTTTTCCCCCCACTCAAAGGGGAAAAAAAAATACAGAAGGTGGCTGTTGTCTTCCAATAAAAGGTGAATTTCCCCACTCATAAGTCTTTGGGCTATCTGTGATTCCATCATCTAGTGACTGTCTTTCTTTTAAACTGAAGTTTCATTTGCTCAAACTAGCTCAGAGTTAATTAACATAGTATCTGGTGGTCACTGGAAGTGGCATGGGGTATATAAGGCTGTTACCATAAAATTATTTGAACAGAAATTCTCTTCTAGGAATTACCTCGGTTCAGATAGAACTTCCTTTTTTAAATTGTCTTATGATTTCTTGCTACTATCTAGTAGCTTCCATGTGGTTCTTTTCTACCAGTTAAATATTATCTTCAGGATCATAATCATCATATCACATACTCTTTTTTTTTTTTTTGTACCAGCAGATTCTTTCTCATTCCTTTTGTCTAAAGCAAAGTGATTTTCGGTTAACGAACAGACATCTTTCTGTTTAATGCAATAATGCTTAGAAATTTCATTTGCAATTTACACCTGAGGTGTAAATAGGTGAAACATTTGAATGAGAAGAGAGAAACTAAGGCACTAATAAGTGAAGTGATATGTTTGGGCAGGTCAGTGGAAGAGAATAGTTTATACTGACTCTGAGGTCAACATGTTGACCACCAGCATGACTAAAATTAAGCATTATAAATATCAGCCATATAATCAATTCCATACTTCTTTCTCAAGACTTTTGTGAGACTAGTCAATGGTACCTCATTTTTATTTAGGCAAGTTTTTAAAAACTGCTCCTACTAAGAAATTTCAAGTAAATAGTTTGTAGTGAAATGCCAGTGAGTGTAGAATTTTCCAGCACTATAAACAATTATTCTGTTCAAATAAGCAATGTCAGCATACCATTTTCAGTAGTATTTAGGCAACCGAAACATTTATTACCTGTTCATTTACATGACAACAGCTTGTACTACAGGTACCCACAGTGTTTTCTTTCAGGCCACTTGCTGTATGAACAGTCCAAATAGTTTATTTTAGGACTTAAAACAACTAAAATGCCTCTTTTACATTTTACATGAATAAATATGAACTTTATAAGGTCCATGGGGAGCAAAAAACCTGCCAGTCACTGGATAAATGTTTAAAGCTCATCCTTACTGTTTTGCAGCTGGTGCCCTTTGCTGAAGGATATTTCCTGTGCTGCAGACTCTGAATAAAAGCATTTCATTTTAAGAATGCAATTAGAAACACATCTGTTGTTCTAGGACCTTTATATTGAGAAAGTCCTCTGTAAACCAGGCAGGAATATTTTTTAAAACCCATTCTCAGTAGCTTGATGTCTCTGCCTTCCACCACCTTATTACGTTAGAACCCCTCAACAGTTAAGCATCCAGCTTTCAGTTTTGATCCCACAACATATATGACCTAGCAACTGCTATTTACTCACTTATTTCTAAAGCCCAGTGAAATTAAGTAAATTTTCAAATGGTTTATTTCTTAGGACCTTCAAAAAATAAGGAGCCAATGGCTAGATGGCATGACTTTAAGAATCATGTCCTTCATCTTCATGGAGTTTCAAATCAATTGTGGAAGAATGAATCATTTGCAGCTTGAATTTTAACCCAGGAGTCTCAAGCTTTGCCAGTCCAGTTACAGGGAAGTGCAAGCTTTAGCTAAGGCTAAACTTACTCAAACTTTCTCTCCTCTTTTATTCTATTGCTGAGCAGACCATTCCTCTACCAGTTAAACTACAGCAAATAGCAAAGATGAGAAACTCAGAGAAAGATCAGTATGAAGATCTTCCCAACATCACAGCTGCTGTGTTTCACATTCAGCCAATATTACTCAGCACATACTTAATTGAGGGGGCATATTCCTGGACCAGTTTAACAATATTAACCATCATCAAAGGCTTCACTGGTTGAACAAGAAGGTATAAGACTGAAGCTTGGGTACTGTTCTGTATAGAAGGTGGACGTTGCAAGACAAATTACAAAGCAGAAAGAACAAAAGTAATCTGAGTCTTCATGTTCTATTATCTTATGCACTATTGCATACAGTAGTGTCTTTGATTTCTCTTCACATTGGTGCCAGTCAAAAATTGCATCATTGATAATAAGAATGAACAAACATATGAAAGTCTAAAGTTATTTTCATTTCTTGTACAGAACCATTAATTATGTCCATTCTGGTGACTCCTCAGGTAGCCCTACAAGTAAACAATGGATTCCTCAAAGATAAGTAACTAGTTTACTGTTCAGCACGAGTTTATTAGTTTCTTTGTTCAGCAATGTATTAGGGAAATAAATAAATTCACTAAAACCTTATTCCTAATTCACCCTTTAGAAATCTATGATTAGTAAAATTTATCTTAGAAAGTAGGAGTCCTGGGACATCTGATTAGATATCCTGGCTTAGAAGAGGTGCCAATGAAACAATAAGTAGCAGTTTATAAAATTAACGAAACATAAATCAAAAACAATTCAAGCACGTTGTTACTTTTTTTCTCCAAAACTTGCTTAACAGAAAGGACCACACAC
>JAAGNO010022501.1:24115-50672 GCA_033439905.1 Ceryle rudis
AAAAAAAGCCTAATTTAATAAACATTTTCCAGTGTTCTGGAAAAAAAAAAAAAAACAAAAAAAAAAAAACGGCTGTGACAATTCTTTCTTTTGCCCTGTTAAAAATTCCAGCAAATCCACACGTAGCAAAAACATTCTCTTGGTCACTAAGGAAAGATCCTCTTCCATCGATAGTATAGTGCTTTAGACAGTACGCTTTTACTGCCAGATTCTGTCAAAGACACCTTCTTAAACTGGGAGGACCTCCAAATGTATGTGGCTTAGAAATGATAGTCACAAGATTAATTATTCTTCATAAAGTGCTATGTTGATGAGGGCTCTCTACAGTAGTCTCTTAAGCAGCTTTGTATTGGCATCTAGCTAAAAAAATAAATCTAAAGGATAGACAATGAATAACGAACAGCTTGCAAAGAGCTTCAAAAGAATATTTTTCCATTATCAAAAAATAATCACTCTTAATGTATTATCAATCTGATCAAGTCCTTTAAATCATATTTCTCTTTTAAGTCAAATTACTTAAATAGCCATAGCAGTATAGACTTTTTTTATATATTGAAACTAGTAATTCGGGACCCACTGGTATTTCTCCAAGTCAAGCTAATAAGTCTGTACATTGACTGCTCCTCAATCTTATAAATAAAATAAAATTTTTTAGTAATTTGGTGAGTGACTTTCCATAAGAAAATCGAGAAAATTCTGCAGTGCTATAGTGATAGTGAATAGCCATCCAATAATGAAAACTTGTGTTAATTGCAATATTCTAAATATAGCACTATGTAGTAAAATATTAATATTTCTTTATTGTAGCTGCTAGCACTCATACAATGCTGTAGATAAGAAAGGTTTCATTTTTCTCAAGCAAAGTTATTGCCCTTTCAAAATAGTTTTTGCAGTTACACCCTCTTGCAGATGAAAAGTTCATCAGCTCATTCTGAGACTGCAATAGCAATTAGTTTGGAGACTTGCCTGGTTCAAACCTCTCTCACATGAAAGCACTCTTAAAATCCTGCTTTCTTCTTATCATCATACTACTTCATTTTCTTTAGTTCTTATTAGGCAAAATGTAGTTATATATTACAACACTTCAAAAACTGCTTATACTACTTTCTTTCACCATCTCTACTTGCCTTTCTCCTACTAACCAAAAAGAACATGAATGAGAATGTGAGTCACCAAAGTACCTTGGCTCGTAGCTACAAGTTACAATAAGCAAACAGACTGCATTCCAAAGGTCTCTAGCAACTCTACAAGTAGGGATGGAGGAGAAAAGCCTTCCCTTACCATGGTAAATATAGTTTCACACCTAGCTAGTGTTATTCGCTCTCCCAGATACATTTTCACAAGCAAGGTTGCCTACATGCATAAGCCTTTAGATCACAGGTGGTTCAGGTAAATAGTAATATGCAATTTTCCTTTCAAATCAGTATCAACATTTAGTCCATACCAAGGGTGAAAATACAACAGTTTCTATACCACCCAGTGACATCCAAGGACATTGTAGAGAGGTTGGTGCTGGTCTCTTCTCTTGGGTAATTAGCGATAGAACCAGAGAGAATGGCTTCAAGCTGAAACAAGGTAGGTTTAGACTGGTCACTAGGAAAAAATTCTTCACGGAAAGAGTGGTGGGATATTGGAATAGGCTGCCCAGGGAGGTGGTTGAATCGCCATCCCTGGATGTGTTTAAGAATTGCTTAGATGTAGTGTTGGGGGATATGGTCTAGGGGTGAACTTGTAGAGAAGGGTGAATGGTTGGACACTATGATCCCATGGGTCTTTTCCAACCTAGATAATTCTGTGACTCCTCTGCAGCCAAGAAAGCAGATCAGGAAAAGGAGAAAGTTAAAATAAAAACAAATTTAATGAAACAGCCAAACTAATACCCATAGAAAGTTATACTTACCTTAGAAAATACAGTAGTCACAATAAACAGGAAAGTAGTCTTCAGGAGCAAAATGGAAAGCAAGCTCCTCCAACAATGAAAAGAAGTAAAAGCCCAAGCAGGAAATTTGTACTCACTGAGCTTCCCCCTTTATACTAAGCATGACATTTATAGGATGGGACACACCTGAGACCCAGCTCAGGGCAATTGCCCAGGCTAACTCAAAACTGTTAACAGCCTGCAGACCATGGTTGGTCTATGATTCCATCCCACCAAAACCAGGGCAATCAGACACACAGACTCTAAAATCTGTAAGAAGTATGCTTAATAATGTGCTAGAGAAAGTGCCTCCTCTTGTTTGACCACTGAAAATTGACACAAAAAAAACCCAAAACCAAACAGTACTTATTACAAGTTGAGTAACTTTTTAATAACCCAAGTAATCTTTTTGCTATTTACTTAGCATGAAAGGAGTGTTTGTTTAGAGTCAGTGAAAATAGATTTTTTTCAGTTCTACCAAGTGCAAACTTTACAACAGTAGGTGTGTTAGATTTGGCATTAATCCAGAATGTTATCTACGCATCATCAGCAGAGACAAGCTGGTGTTCTAGGAACTCATCCCTGGGGCTCAGACACTAGACATGGCTCATTGCCCCTACAGTCAACTTACCATTTTCCTTCTGGTGCCATATAATTTATCTGCAGTTAGTACTGTAGCATTGTACTGAAATTTAGGATCCAGCTCTGCTTTAGAAAACTTACTAGGTCAAAAGGAACACATTTTTTCCTGTAGTCACAATGCTATATGTTTATAGGGTAAATGAAAAAAAAAAATAAATAAAAAGGGTATTTTTTGTTTTGATTTACTACCTGGACAATAGATTTGAAAGTCATGACTCCCATTTTCAGCTACATGCATGTGGCAAGACAAGTTACTCATCTGTGACAGGAAAGGATAATCAGGATTTCCCTAACACTCCCTTAAATTTTTCCTAACTTATTTTCCCTCAATTCTGTGAAAGTGCCTTCACAGAACACCTGAGGCAGATGAGGATTGCCAGCCACTCTTCAGTTAATAACCATCAGTTACTTTTCTTTCTTCATCCTCCATTTCATGGATGAGATTTTAGCAAACAGAAAGCAAGCATGGTTACTAGATGTTTGCACTAATATGCAAGTACTTAAGATGTGGATTTTAATTATCACAATGTATGACTGGTTTTGACTCTTTGCAGGGATTGGTCATCTTTGAGTTAGCACAATGCTACAATGCAGCTTAGAGAAGCAATCAAAATGCAAGCAACTACCACAAGATCTGGTGGCAACATGCAGTTCGGAAGTGATCACTAGTCAAAAATACTTATTTTCTTCTTTGGACCAAGTTCTATTTAAAAATAACTTATAAAAAAATATAACCTGCTTGCTTCTGCTGCTCCTAAATCAACTAACTTTCTGTTACAGCCTTAGAAGAATGCCTTCCAGAATCTGCTACCCCAGGAGGTGTGAATCAGTCTGCCTCAATTACCTCTAATTGAAGAGAAGTCTCAGAACTTTTTTCTTAGTCCAGTTGCCTAGGTAGTAAAGCTTATAAGGAAATTCAAACACTTCTACATAAAAGTTTTAACTAAAACCATAACCATAAGAAGTGAAGCCCTTTAACTATTTCACCTACTGGGCAGCTTTTCCCCTCAGAGACATTTTACCGAGATTAAGCTGCCAATCCTCCTCTTTGACTTCAAAGAGCTTTTCTCTCCTTTAGATATAAATAGACCACTGCAGACTCCCAGAGAGACAGAAAACCATCCACCTGTATCGATTTACACAATAGAAACCCTGAAACTCAGCATAACTATTTTTTTCAGGCTCTGTTCCCATGTACAAAGCTCAACATTTCTGAAGGCCCCCTTTCCTCACTTCACCAAAGGGCCAAGTCTTTCTCCTTATGGCGAGGCAGACAGTATTACAGCTGTGATTCTAGCAGGTTTGTAGCCAGCTACAGACTTAAATCATTGCTCTACCCTCCATTAAATCTTTGAGCTTCCTTTCTTGTTTAGCAGTGCTTTATAGTGAGCAGGCACAGTAAGCTGATGTGCAGTTGGGAATAACTCCATTTAACTCACATAAAGCTAATCCCATATTGTGCTGCAGTGTCTGGATTCTGTATCTTTGTTGGTTTTGAGGGTTAAAGTAACAATAGTTCTATACTGAATAATAAAAATGCATACAGTTTGTTTGGATTTTTTGCTGCTCATGGTGTCAGCTATCTATCTGTCCTGATGATTTGGTGTCTTTGTTTCCATCTTTTTCACAGAGTTGTCAGTTTTTATCCTGTTCAGCAAATTTCTATATTTTACTCATCTAAGGAGAAATTATTTCCGTTCTTCACTGTCTAGACTGTATGGGTAACTTACATAGATTTTTTTTTTATATATAAAATCATAGTTTGGGTTGGAAGGGACCTTAAAGAGCATCTAGTTCCAACCCCCCTGACATGGGCATGAACACCTCCCACTGGACCAGGTTGCTCAAAGCCCCATCCAGCCTGGCCTTGAACACTTACAGGGGTGGAGCATTCACAACTTCTCTGTTCAACCTGTTCCAGTGTCTCACCACCCTCACAGTGAAGAATTTCTTCCTTACATCTAATCTACCCTCTTCCAGTTTAAAGCCATTACCCCTTGTTATATCACTACATGCCCTTGTAAAAAGTCTCTCCCCGGCTTTCTTGTAGGTCCTCTTTAAATGCTTATCAATCCACTTATTGCCCAGATTGTATTTGTGCTTGGGATTGCCCCAACCCAGGTGCAGGACATTGCACTTGGCTTAGTTGAACTTCATGGGGTTGTCACTGGCCCACTTCTTAAGCCAGTCAGGGTTCCTCGGGATGGCATCCCTCCTTTCCATTGTGTCAGCTGCACCACACAGCTTGGTGTTGTCTGCAAACTTGCTGAGAGTGCATTCGATCCCACTGTCCATGTCACCAACAATGATGTTAAACAACACCAGTCCCAATAGTGACCCCTGAGGAATACCATTTTACCTTTCATATTTCATGTCAGGCTTATAGAAGTGCATATAGACACTAAGTATTTTCTATATGATAAGCTGAAGAACATCCTGACTTTGGAAAACGGCTTCATATAAAGTGAAAGCTGTTTATTTCGATCACTGTGGGATAGCATTGGTTTTGTTTGTTCTTTGGCACAGGAAGTCTGGAAATAGAATTTATTAGTATTAGGACTGTGTGCATCTTTTCAAAAAGCACCTCATTATAACTCTAGTCTGGTAAGCAGTTTACACATAAATTTACCATAATTTGAAATACAAACCTATTCTGATAGTGTTACTCAGTGTTGCTCATATTCCTACATTCAGAAATTTATAGTAATTATGATTACAACAGATGTTTATAGCTTGCAAAAAGACGGAGTTATTTTTTTAGATTATTCTATTCTTAGGTAACTGCTAATCAGTTCATTCCTAATTTTTCTTGGATTTCAGATTTTTTAAAAAGCCAGTCCTAGAACTCTTAGCCCAATATGGGTAATTAAATATTGAAAATAATCCTGCATTTCTTGTGAGTGCATCATTTAAATATCTCTGGACATTAATTTTTCAGTGTGAGTGGTGGAAGATAAAGCAAACAGAGGACACATCTTCCTTGTTCACACATATGTGAGACTCAGAAAAGGTCCCACATGCCTTGTCATATTTGGATTTGGAAAAAAACAAAAACAAAAACAAACAAACCAATCCCAAACAAACAGAAAAAAAACCCAAACAAAACAACATCCTGCTTGATGAACGTATTTGTGAATAGACAATCATGAAATTCAGTAATGTTTCACCCCAAATAGAAACATAGAAATGTCTGGGTTAGAAAGGACCTCTAGAGGTCATCTAGTGCAACCCCCCTGCTGAGGCAGCCTCAACCACCTCCCTGGGCAACCTGTTCCAGTGCTCCACCACTCTCATAGTAAAGAACTTCCTCTTTATTTCTAATATAAATCCACTCCTTTCTAATTTAAAACCATTACCCCTCGTCTTTTCACTCCAGGCCTTTGTAAACAGGCCCTCTCCAGTCTTTTTGTAAGCTCTCTTCAGGTACTGGAAGGTGGCTGTTAGGTCTCCTTGGAGCCTTCTCTTCTCCGGGCTGAACAATCCCAGCTCCCTCAGCCTGTCCTCATAGGAGAGGTGCTCCAGCCCCCGATCATCTTTGTGGCCCTCCTCTGGACCCACTCCATCAGAGCTGGACGCAGTATTCCAGGTGAGGTCTGACCAGAGCAGAGTAGAGCAGTAGAATCCCCTCTCGATCTGCTGGCCACATTTCTTTTGATGCAGCCCAGGATGCGATTGGCCTTCTAGGCTGCAAGCACACACTGGCTGCTCATGTCCAGCTTCTCATCTACCAGCACCCCCAAGTCCTTTTCTGCAGGGCTGCTCTCTCTCACCTCCTCCCCCAGCCTGTATTGATAGTGGGGAGTGTTCTGGCCCAGGTGTAGGACCTTTCACTTGCTTTTGTTGAACCTCATGAGGTCCACCTAGGCCCACCTCTCCAGCTTGTCCAGGTCCCTCTGGATGACATTCTGACCCTCTGGTGTATTGACAGCACCACTCAGCTTGGTGTCATCTGCAACCTTGCTGATGGTGCACTCAATCCCGCTGTCTATGTCACTGATAAAAATGTTAAACAACACAGGCCCCAGTATGAACACCTGAGGGACACCACTTGTCACTGCTCTCCATCTGGACTTTGAGCCATTGACCACTACACTCTGGATGTGGCCAGACTTCTATCAATGCTTAAAATCTTAGAGAAGCCAAACTAATGGTCACAGAAAAATTATTTTGTGTGAACGTCAGAGAGAATCACTAATTGCCACAAGAACCCTTAAATGGGTAAAACAAAAAAACAGATGAATTGCATCTGCACGTCTTCTAAAAGTGCACGGGGCACATCAAGCCCAGAAGTATTCCTGGAAGTGCAGAAAACACTTGCAGATCCAAAAATGTTGGCAGAAAGTGCAAGTACAGCTTTACATGTACAGTTTACAGTCAACAAACTATCCCTTTCTTTTGGCACTTTGTTTCCTGAACAGCCTTGTTCATGATCTGGATATAATTGTCTTTTTGTCTGAATGGAGACAGTTAAGTTAACAGTATGTTCTTCTAAATAGTTTCCTGTATTACAGATATGAAACAAACATTTTTATTAGGACATTTTAAAACCTAAAGACAGATACATCTCGGGATGCGCAGTTGTTATAGATGCAATTACCATGGAGGAAGAGAATGGATAAATACAAAGGTAAACATAATCAAAGAGTGTGCTTCACACATCAACTTTAATCATCAAATTTGAATGTTTAAGTTCCACTTAATGAGCTCAATTAAGTATCTACTCAGGAGGTGGGCAAAGAAGTTGAATCAGGTAATCGGGGAAAGGCATGGATAGTATTGGGCAACAAGAAACATAGTAGTCAGCTAGCGATGAAGTCCTGGTGATCTATCCTGTTTTGATAATCACTAGTTTGACCCTTCATGATTGTCATTAATATGATTAATTGCCAGCAGTCAGTTTAGTTAGCACATACTTTTATATGAATTGTAGGGTAATCATCATTCTTTTCCCCTTTCCTAATTAACTTGAATTTGGTAGTGAAACATTTTAGTGTAGAGAGGCTACATGAAATACAACAATGGCTTTTACCCTTGCTGCCACAGTTCTAGGTCAAAGAGCATTTAATATATATCAACTCTAAAGGGTGGAGCATGTTTGGAGAAAGTATATTAATTTCTCACCAGCCACAAAGAAAATTCTTCTGATTCCACATCTAATTATTCGCCATTTAGTGGAGAATGTCATGGAAATTAAATCTTGCCATGGTGAAATTTTGCTGATGTGGAGATGTATTTAGGTTTTTAGCTTGTTATTCCTGGCAAAGAATGTACTGATATTTGAGTATGTACTTTAGCATTTTACACTTTAAAAACATTACTTAGGTTGCAAAATAGATTGCAAAAAAATTTTACAGGCAACACTTGTTCTTTAGATTTGCAGGGTTTTTTCTTTTACCATGAAAATAATTCCTTATATTTGAATGTTCAGTGTTCTCTAAGGCTGTGTGATTCTTGCTACTTTTGCAAATTAAATCTGTTTACATGAGCGTTTGACTGCTGATTAATGAAAACCCAATATAACAGACACAGACAGACAAACAGCACATTGTGTTTATGGGAAAAGAAACTTAGCAGCAGTCTGTTGCTGAACTGCCCTGGTCTGACTAAGCATTTTAATAGTAATGCTTAAGCATTATGTTACTATCATGAAAGATTGCAAGAAGCTTGCAGAAATGAGCTAGATGGTCATATCAGAATAATTAATGAGATGCACTTTCTAACATCTATTTATATAAATGCATATAGAATCAGTCAGATACAGTTTGCAGGACAAATTTCCACATTTGCCTTTAAAGAAAAATGTTCATGAATCCCAGCTGTTAAATAATCTTCACAGCTCATAGCAGTTTATCATGAATAGACATTTGATATGCAAATTTCAATAAAGTACAGACAATAAAGTTATTACTGTCTTTCAAAGTGTGTGTGAATATCTATTTTGGTTTGCTAAGGACTGGAGGTTGCCAACTGAAAAGAGATGGAGAACAGTTAGACATGCTAATTTGTTTCCCTTTTCACTTGATTTAAGGCATCTACAGTACAAGGCCTCACCAGAAATTATAGCCATTGCTTCATCTAACACTTATTATCAAATTACACATTTCAACTGAATATTCAATTAGCATAAGAATGAAGAGTAAAACAGAGTGGAGGGAGAATGAAAAGAAGAAAAATATTTAGAAGCTGAAGTAAAAACTGAAATATTTTGATTAAGGATATTTTTTATGGGTATAGCAGAAGACAATTTATTCCTGCGTCTGCTGTTTGGTTTGGTTTTTTTTTTTTTTTTTGCTAGTTTCTTGCTCCATATATTTTGTCCACCCATTTTTCAGACTGATGGAATTATCTTAGATGGTATTTGCACTTTATCCCCCTCATGTTCACTGCTTTAATAATATTAATGTCTGGGTTTTGACAAAGCACAAGTATGAACGCCCAACTCAATTTTGAAAAGTCTTCCTAATTTTCTAAAATGTAAACATTTTTGTGGCTTCCTAATGAGTATCATGGTCACTTAACAGCTTCTTAACTCTATTCTGCTTTTCATACTGAGCCTTCAAGATGCAAAGGATTTCGTCTGTGAGCTAGAGAGATATCTTCAGATGCACAAGCTGGTGTTAAGTAGCAATGTTATAAGCAGGATCAAAATTTGAAATGTAAGTCATCAGCCTTAATCTGGAAGCTTTGCTGCTTGGTATTTAGGACATTCTGGTAAAAGATCAATTTAGTCATCCAGGGCCTCACAGCTTATAAAAAATGAACATGTCTGAGTCACAAATCATAAAATTTTCCAAACACTTTTTTCATTCCTTTTTCTTGCAGGCACCCAAGCCCACACAGGCATGCAACCTGGACGCTGCACAGGTAGTAGACTTCAATCTAGTAAATACTCTCATAGTTTGAGTCTGGAAGCTATATCTCTGTGTGCTGCCTGTTATTTATCTCTTTCTTCTTTTTATGTGGACTACTGAATTGTTCTTCATATGTATTTTACTATTTCTCTCCCATGTTTTGTCCAAATTAAGTCCTGTATTTTACAGATATCTTAACATTAGGTCCTACTACCAGTACTAAATAGAATTTTCCTTTCCCCCTCATCCGTAGCAGGTTTGGTGCTGTCGCTAGTTATAGTAAATTTCTTTTATTTCAGAGTCTGTTTTCTTCATCTCCCCCAGGACTGACCATATCTCACAAGAAAGCCCTTCATGGGTCTAGAGGCTTTGAAAGTCTGTCTCTCTCTTTTTATTTCCCCTACCAATAGTTGTTGCTGTCTCTGAACTTTAGTGTTATTTAAGGTCTTTCACAATAAAAACTGCATAGCAATTAACATCTCAGTCACAATGCGTATCCATGAGGGAATACCAAAAGAATGCATTGTTTTTCTTTTAAAAAGATTCAGTATCTCTTTTAAAAAAGCACTTTAACAGGAAATATGAGGCTAAGGTGGAAAAATGGAGGACAGGAAAAAAAAGCAACTTTGTTTATGCCTCTCAAATCTCAAGAGAGTAAAATAAGAAAAAAAGGCACACATATTTGGATAGTTTCTTAGGCTCAAGCAAAGAAGAAATGAGTACACACGTACACTATCTCTCTTTCTGTGTAATGAATAGATGACAATGGAACCACTCACTGATTTCAATAGCAGGCTTTTTATTGTGGCAGAATTATAGGGACTCTGGGGTGCTATGTCACTGTCAAAAAACTCTTAGGCACTTTAGTCTCCAAAGCTTTCTCTGAAAGCTCATCACTCTCTCTTGCATAGTCAAAGACTTGGGGCCACTGATATAAAGTATATATCAAAACTCAGCAAGAGAAGAATATGCCAGCAGACAAGCAGGAGAAGTATCTTCAAGATGTTATAATAATATTATGTGAAGACTATCAAGACTCTCTGAAGGACATATGGTTTTGTTTTATTATGGTGCTTTGTCAAAACCAAACTTCCATTGTTTAATTAGACTTTCAGACAGTCTCTGAAGAAATATATAAACAGGCATGAATCAAGCTGTGTCAGCTATATGTATATAAATTATAAGGAATACTAGGAGATTCCTATTTGATTTTATTTTCTTTGAAGATGATAAAATATTTCATTTTACCATATAATCATTTATCAGCATCCTAATTTTGTATTGTAACATGGTTCTGTGGATAAAATTCACACCTGATTAGATAAAACCAACACAATTGGGTTAATGGCCATTCTCCAGACCCCTCATTTATCTCCCCTGCCTCCAGACCAGAAGTTCTGCGTTGTATAATTATGAAACAATGTGAAGCAAAAAGTTTATGGGGATGAATTTAGAGATGTATGTTCCAGTCGTGCAGTTAAAGTACAGAGATGCAGAAATGAAGCAAGGCTTTATATACAGAAGGAAAAGATTACTCCTCAGGACAGTGAATATTTCTTTCTGAATTACCAGTATTTTTAGTCTCAAATAGCATATGTCCATAATGTGCTTTGAGATCCTTCAACTGAAACAGTGTATTATTGTTTATACATAACCTGATTCTTGAGCCAACCACTTTACTAAACTGATCAATTTGTTAATGGTTAAAAACTTGGCCAGAACTTAATGCAGCTCCAGGCCTTGTAGAAGCTTCATAGCTTTCCACACTTTTTTCAGTCTCAGATGAATTCTAGTAGTAAAAAAAATTCCCAGGGATTGTATTTTAATTTTTGGCCTGAAGAAAACACCTTTTCATTCTGTTTAAGGTTAAAAGATTTCAAATATTCCAGCCATGCTGTATTTTCTCAAACATCACATCTTCACTCTCATTCTTTGCTTAAAGGGTTGAAAATACAATTAATACATTTACTTTTAAATTATTTTCCTTGGAAATCTATATAGGATGATTTTTGAGGCAGAAAATATGTCAAAGCTAGCCCGTCCTCCCATGCAACATATGTCTCTGTAAAATCCTACTGCCAAGAAATCATCTCCTGCCAAGCCAGATTTACCATTCTCAAGGGGTGGAGTTCTCCTTGATTTTCATGTCTGCTGAATTAGCTATATCTGCTAATTCTAAGTTCTTCCAGAAGCTAAAAGAAAGCTAAGTGGGTTAAAAAGATGGGGGGGGGGGCCGGCGGGGGGTGTTGAAGATTAAATAGTCTGTTTTATTCTGGAGGATATAAGACAGACAATGTAAGAGCAACTGATACGCAGAAAAGCAGGGAACATACAGTAACGCAGTGTATATTAACTCATTTTTTAAAATATCAAACTTCTAAAATTATTATTATTATTTAAAATTTTGGTCAGCTCCATCTAAATGCACTGGTGGTTTTTAATGACATGAGAATTTATAAAGAAAATTGAGTTTGTTACTCCAAATTACAAATGATAATGAGAAGAAAAGGGTTTTTTTTTAAGTCATCTTTCTATTGCTGCTGATCTTAGGTTGGATTAGAAGAAACATAGCAGCTATATATGCAAAACCAAACCCATTCTTGTTCTACATTTGGCAGCATTTCATAGACCATGAGTGAAAATTAGTCCTACGCACAGGACATGCACACCTTCACTCCTACTTTTATATATAATAGATGTTATTTGAGGCTTCTTTTCTGTTGTTAATTTAATGACTTGTGAAAAGAGGGTTTTGATTCTTCTCAGTCCCTGGTCAGTAGGGCAAACTGGTCTGAATGTGCTTAGCATAGGTAATACAACACCTCAAATATTTTCATTTTATTATTACAGTTAATCAAGGATTTTACAGTTTATTCTATTTCTGAAGTCATTCTTCAGGGTTTGCCACTGTTTGAGTCAGAGGAAAGTTCATGGATGAATCAGATAGAAAGAGAGATGTGAATCTGAAAAGGTTACTTAGAAACAACCACAAAACCATGGCCCATTTCTGTTACTTTGGAAAAGATCTGAAATCTTACCATTGCTGTGAGTTCTGAAAACAAACCACCATATAGCTGCATGAAATTGTACTTGTTGAACAATCTCTCTCACTATAGGCATTGGCATATTCATAAAAATACAGAAGGAAAAAACCTGCTTTCATCCACCAATGAGCATGCCACAGTTTAATGGAAATAGTTAAAAACTCGTGAGTCAAACTTGTTTTCTAGACCATACTAAAAAAAAGGCTTTCCCTTCACTAAAGGAAGAATATATGATCCTTCATTCTGGCAGAACTGTCATGTTAGGATGAACCAACCACTTAAGTCATGTTCTTTAGAAGTTACTATTTATCATATCAACATTTCTTTCAGGAAAATGTTTCCATTTGGCATTCAAACCCACCATTTGGCCTGATAAAATCTCCAGTGCCCATTACTTCCCATAATGCAGTATTAGAATTAAATATTTTTGCACAAATATGTTTGGCATATTATTTTGACAGATCCGTATTTGTGCAATATTGAATGGAGAAGTGGGTTTGCTTTGTAACTAAAAGAGATCATATAAGATTATTTTTTCCCTTTTTTGTTTAGTGTAAAAGACTGTAAGAGGTTGCTATCTGAGAGCCTGGAAACCATCTCAGTGACATGTATTATGCTCATGAATATATATGTTAAATTGAAAGTTTTACATGAGTAACATAAAAGTATTAAATTTGTGCTCTACCAAGTAATTATGTCAGCATGTCAACATTTTTTATGTGTTTTCAATGTAATGTTTTTAATTCTGCTACATTGTCTTTAAAACTCTGGATAGCAATCACTTTCCATTGAGATGCAGCAACTTCTCCACCCATGTAGCTTTCCATTCTCTCAATCAAGAAAACTAAACAAAACAAAAACATACAAAAGTAGAATATGCAGAAATAGCAACTTTTAGATTGTATATGTCATCAGCATGACAGAGGAGTATGGTGAATTGCACAGATCTCAAGAAGTTGTGCACAGATAAAAATCACAGTTAAATTCAAACATATCAATAATTGGTTATAATATTGGTTAATATGGACAGACTGCAGATGAAAAATGTGGAGTAATGGCTCACATGTCTGGTTCTGAAACTGAACAAGTTCTAAGCAGAATTAGGAAACCTAAGCACTAAATGATATTTCCTTTCCTTCCTACTTTTCTCTTCATTTCTTGAAATACATGGTTAATAATCTACTCTTTAGCATTCAGGATAAAGCAAAACATCAGAATTCTTGACCATGAATGACATGGTTATCAAAGAGTACTGTGAATATTTGTGGGTCACAAATACTTTCCTTGAAGACATACTAAACTGTTACAGACACCCTGTTAATAAGGTTAGTACTGATGGTTTACTTTAAAAAAAAACCCCAAACAAACAAAAAATCAAATACTAAAGGAAGCAAAGAAGATTATTTATTGAACTGTAACTCCAGAGAAATTGTTGCACATGAATCATAAGGAAAGCCTAGTTTTCCTACATGCTTCACTGAAAAGTTACCATTTTTGTTTGTCAAGTTCTGAGAACTTGGTGAAGAAGTCTCATTAGAATCCATATAATGACATCATTTTCATTTACTGTCACTCAAAAGATTACTGCTGAACAAAAGTATAAACTCACAGTATTTCCAGTCTACTTAGAAATGGTAAAAGTCTGAAACAGAACCTTATTTTTGAGATTAGTCTAAATCTCTCAAACTCATTTATGTTGTCAAGAAGCTATAGCTCATGCTCAGAAGTGAGACTGCATCTACCTGGTATACTTGTGAGTAGGTGAAATTTCTTTCAAGCCACTCTCTGAACAAATCCAATGCACAAGTGTGTCAATGAAACTGTACAAATAGAACTGGTAGCAGACAAATACATCAGGTTACGTTGAGCACTGTGCTGGTGTTTATGGCTTAGATCCTTTCCTGCTAGCTCAGAACATGAGTGCAACAAATATTTCACTGCACAAAGTATGAGTGAGAATAACTTAGGTCTTTCTTAAAAATGATGAAAGAGGGTCTTACCACAATTTTGAAAATGATTCATAGGTTGTATTTAGATGCTTCTGACAATTTTACACTTAATCATGAATGCCCCTTACTGCATTCCATTTGGTTATTCTATATTAAGATGGTAGACATGCACTACTGCCTGCCATATCTACTGCATATCATCACTAAGAACCCCTATTCACCAGTTTAGTGACCAGCTATTCTCTGGGCAAGGAAGTATTCTTGGTAAATACCTTTCCCCAGCCACTTCCCACATGGTAACTCTATGCTATGTTGATTCTCTCTATAGCTCTGTACACCTCTTGATAGCTATAATGATTTGATAAGAAACAAAAACAGAGGTTTCACAATTAAAGCAGCTTTGAAATCCCTAAGATGTGTGTATCTCAAGACGGCTGTATCAGGACTAAGTATCTTACCCTGGATTTGTGAATAAATTCATTGTTTTGAATTTTTTAGAATTTTAAAAGTAACAGATGCTTGTTTGAACAAGCCCAAACTCTGAATCCCTTACAATAGTATGCTGAATAAAAAGCAATCCTTTGACTGCACATTTTGTTTCATAAAGTGGCCAGTTGGCAAAGAAGGAAACAACAAAACCAAATGATGACAAGTGAGAACAAAGTTCCATTGATTCCAGTTGCAACCAATGAACTTTGAAAGCATTCAGCTTCATTAACAGGGGTTTAATAGCTGCATCTTAATTTGCCTGCACTGAAATGTAATTCCTTTATCCAATGCTGTAGTGTCATGTTTCCTCAGACGAAAAGATCATTTCAGAGGATATATCTAATTCTTTCCTGTATTTCATAGCTTACTAACACTCCTGATGCTGAAGAAACTCTATGGATGTTGCCAGACGAATTTTTAAGGTTTAAAGGAAATCTACAGTATCTGCAGAGAAAGCATTTAACAATCCTGGCTACTGCTTGTCTGTATTTAATAACTGAGCTGTTAAAGTTCGATTAAATCTTTGTTGAAGAAAACATGCAATGCAGCAATGCTGCTGGCAACAATATTTTGTACTGTACATAACCTACAGAAAAAGAAAAACATTTCCTAATGCAAACCAATCTAAACATGATTGCAATGTTTCACAGCAAATTTACTTTAGTTTAACTGTCTTTGTGAATAACATGGTCTATGATATTCCTATAAACTAACTTCCTCATGATTTACACAAATTTAGATTCCAGTCCTGCCAATTCCTATTTCTGTACATATAATTTCTGATCTCTAAGTCCTTGCAGGATAAAGGTGTTGTGCCTGCGGGTGTGATGACAACTCTCACCTTTAAAACTGAGCCAAGACCCAAGGCTATTAAACAAAACAACATGACTGCAAGAATCATAAAATCTTTCAAATACAGCCACTATTCCTCATGACTTTACAAGATCTAGAGTCCAAACAGGCATAGAGGAAGGACTAGAAGGAGTCCCTTGGTGAGGTTTTTAAATTTAGATATGAAATCAGATGTTAGGTTAACCAGCCGAATCCATGGACCTGGCCAATCCATGGACCTCAGACCTTGTTCTGTTTCTTTAAATGTGGTTGAGCTAAACAATAGGTATTTTTGGCCCATTCAGGGACAGTTTGGAACATGTTACAATACTCTCAAAACTCCATTGGGCTATAATAGTGTCACAGAGGGAGAGTAGTCCCAGTGACTGATATGTTTTTAATTCTTCCGTTACAGTTTTGAGCTCCACTTTATGTTCTAGCCTTAACTCCCAGGGTTTACCTTTCTATAAGAGTGAGTATAATGGATGAAAAATAACAGAAAATTTAGGTACATGCTTTCTCCAATGCCCTAAAGCTCCCATTAATTGTTGTATCTCATTGCTTGATTGGGGAATATGCAGTTCTTCTATTTTTCTTAAGGTATCTAGAGCAATCTCTGCACTGCTTGTTATCCACTGAGTACCTAAAATTTTTACTGCTTTACTTGGTCCCTGACATTTTCCAGGTGGAATCTCAATTTCTGCTTTATTTAGTGTTCACCATAGTGCTGCTACTTCTCAGGGGAAGTTCCTCCAAACAGAGTATCATCTATATATCAGTACATTTTACATCTTAGGGGAGTGATATCTATTGAAAACTTCACCGATATTCCTGGAGGACCAACTGGAATTAAAATGGATGGGCCACCATCACTTATCCACTGTTAAGCCTCCACTTTACGAACAGTAAGGCCCAATTGCTTTCTGGACAATACTAATTTTTTGATTTCATGCCCTGCAGTTCCTCCCAAAGGGGAAGGAAGTGGTTTTCTCCCTTTCCAGGAACTGGTGACAGGAATTGAAATACACTCCTTCCTTTCACCATTATCTGGAATTCCATGTCTCTGGAATGCTTCAGTCAGACTCAAGATAATGCCAGCAGGCTGACCTTGAGTCCTGACTTTGGGAATGCCCAGGGCTAATGCAATTCTTCATCATTCATTTCTACCTTCTTGAGATTCTGTTTGTGGTTTTCAAAATTTGCTTACCTTTGATCTAGTTTCTCTTCCCTGTTCACAGGTCTGTCTTTGTGATCTCTTCCCTGGGGCTTTAGGTTTTGTGTTTTAGCTGGTGCATCCCTCCAGCCCATTTCACAGTTGTAGTTAATAATGCCATGCATTAATTCCACCCAGATGCAGAGTTGCTTGGGGGCATTTTGAGCATTATCACCTAACATCTCGCAGATAACTCCTCCATCCTTTGTGCAGCCCCTAAATACTTTTAAGTGGTCTTCAACACCTTCCCAATTATGCCAATTGTCACAAGCTGCTCTTCTGAGAACTTGGATCCATTTCATGCTTTGGTAAATAATCAGTGATGCTACTTGCTATCCTGCTGACTACGCCAATTTGTCCAGGATGAAATCATGCAGTTCACTTGTAAGAGAAAAACAAAAATATACTATTATGGATATAAAGTAGTGAGTTAAAGATCACTGGTAAATGTGACAGTGGTTTAGCAAGATTCAGTGGCAAGGTACACTAGATTATTTACTTCATAAAGGACAGGGCCAGGTAAAACTGTCAGGAAAACCCTTCTGTTGAGTCATGAGGTTCAGAGAGGAACCCCTGGCATTCTAAACTCCTTCTCAGAGAGGAGTTTAGGTGCAGCAGGATCCCCTCCTAGTCACAGATTTGTTCTATGGTTTATGTATAAAGGATTAGTTATGTGCAATCCATCTTTTATATCACTTAACTAAGAATTCAAAGTTTAGCATACTATTAATCACTTATCAAGAATCTGCTGCAGCAAGGACTCTCCCAGCCTCAAGAAGTAACCTTGAGAGGTGTCCCTACTCAAGGGGAGATCCTGGCATGCAGCCTGCTGATGTGCAGATCTGACAGGCTCTCTTCCTAAGGATTTCTTTGGTTTTGTATTCTCTATTCTAGTGCTTTTATTGTACTTCCAGGTTTCATTTTCCTTTTCTCGTTTTAGGGCTTTTCATCTTCCAGTTTTCTCATTCCAGAATTTCAGTCCTTGAGAAAAGGGAAATCTATTGCTGTGTGACTTTTTTACTTGCAGTTGGTGAATGGACCTCTTTGCTTTTGAAGGGAAGGAGTGAGATAAAGCATCCTTTTACAGGATGCTATGATACTACCTATGAACAATTAAATCCATTGCTATAGCACCTTATAACCATAAAGATGAATAAGGACGTCAAGCAGATGGAACCTGTCAAGCTCCTCATGTAACACATATCTGGATGTTCACCATTTATAGAGTAAGGTGATTGACTTATATTTGCATTCCAGCAAGATGTCTAGGGTACCATTCCAGACAGGCTTTGGCTACCATGTTGCCATCCATCCCCTGAAGTCCAGACTAAGCTAGATGCGGCCATCACAACCTCCAGGATGAGATTCAAGAAAGACAATTTTTCCATTATCACATGAACCAGCGCATCACCAACGCACTGCTGAACAGGATCCTCACAACAGACCCTATTTATTGATGTGGTTTTCTGGACAGCAGTATATTTCTTACAGATCACAGAAAATAGTTTTAAGGCATAAAAAAAAAATAGATAAACATTGTACCACTGCTTCAAAATCCTACTGTTCCAGTCCATCTAGCCATATGTATATATAAAAAAAAAATAACCAAAAGACTCATGGATCTGCTAAGACTGTCTGTCAGAAAAAAACCCACAAGTGTTATATTTATAAATAAGAGGAATGCACTAAATTCAGGAAAAAATCAGGCTGATGCAGTAAAAATTGAAAGCTGAGTAGGAGTGACAGCTTGGCCTTGAAGCTCTAACATTTTAACAATCTACATTAGAACGATCCTCATTAGCCATTAATGTTGCTTGCTTAAAATTAGAACCGGATTATAACTAGGACATACCTACACTGCACAAAGAACCCTGAGCAAGTGCTGCCCCAGGACAGTATGGCTGTACATGGGGGCACTAGGAACCCGAGTCTAAACCCAGTGAGCCACTTTCTTTGCAGTAAGCATTAGACTTTGGCACAGCAGGGCACTACAGCCACAGAGAAGGAAGTACGATGATCCTGCACCATTCTCCTTGATTTGGGAGCAATAACAGAATTCCTCAACAGCCATATGACAGGGTTGAGAAAGCTGCAGACAGGAATCTGAAATAGTAGAAATATATACAAAGGACAGTCTCCAAGTACTAAATGATTTGCATACAATGTTTGGGTTTGTTGTTTTGTTGTTGTTGTTTTATTTATATTTTTGTTGGGTTTGGGTTTTTTACATGCTTCCTGAGATTCTTTACGCAGCGAATCAAACATTCATAATTATTTAAAGCAGGGGGATAACTATTATATGTGTATAGCTGTTTCTTGCTCTCATATTGGACAACAGGAGCTCTGAAAACTGTTTTAAAGTTTTGTGGGAATTATCTAATTATACTTGACATTAAAATTCCCGGAAGTTTTAAATGGTCTAAGTATTTTTTCTGATTTAGGTCGTATCATAACCAGTATCTTTCTGATAAAAAAAAATAAAAATGTTCTGCCACTTGTAAAAGAAGAGACATGTAGGCACAAACAACATAATACACTAAACTAACAATTTAAGAACTGTATACATTGCCTTCTCATTGGGACAAGCTGAAAATCACTACTACACAGGCATATGGATGCGTTTTTTATTAGTTTTCTACAAACAACAGCTTTGATCAATGTGTTTGTTGGACAAAATATGTTTGGCATTCCCGCAACCATGAGTTGGTGGCAAAACAACCCATCACTAAGCACACTGAGCTCAATTGTAAATCATTGCTGCATGAGTAACAAGTAAAAGAGTATATAGAGGAGCTCATTTGCACCAGCTGTAGTTTTTTTCTCATGTACATATTTTATTAATAAAATAAAAATCTATGCAGCATATTACAAATTTGGCTACATAAGAACCAATAGCCTTTAGTAAATGAAAATCTTCAATAAATACAAAAACTAAATGAATTTGCACAATACATTAAAAAAAAAAAAATCTAGTCCGTCATGAAGCTGGAGATTTGGTAGCTCTGCCATGCCTCATAGCTCATCCACAGACTGTGGAACTTGTCAATTTTATCTGTAATTTACACCAGACTCTCTTTGCTATATGATTCGCCACTGCCAAAATATCCTATAATTCCTTCAGAATCATCTAAAAAAAGCAAGCATCATTTTCTTCTTAATCAGCAGTTCCTGTCTAAAAGATACAGTCAAGCACCAGGAAGCAAGCTGTCTGGCAGCTCAAAAATGTGCCCACTACTTTATGTCACGTTGGACACAGAATTTAGCATATACATAAATGCACAGATGACTGCTCAAAACACTGTACTACCTGTTTAGCCATCTGAAACTAATACAATTATACATGTGTTGAAAGGAAACAGCTTCTAGTGTGCTCAGCTGTCTGTTCCAAGGTTTGCCACAAAAGAAAGCATCTCTCATTGAGTGCAAACTAGGAAATGGATTTGCAAGTAGAATTTTTAATACTGACTCATTACTCACCCAGCATCCAAGTGAATTTAGCACTGCTAAAACACACAGGGTTGGCAAAAACAACCATTAAAATCCTTTGTTAAATGGATATAGATATTTTACAACATGTTCCTGTATTTCACTGTATTTCTGAGAGATACAGATTATTCAACAGATCATGAAACTGAGTTCTTTTAGCTTTACTTTGTGGGATGGGTAGAATGAATATCAAATAGCACTTTCAGCCTTCTCTATCCTATGGTTAGTCTTTTGGGTTGTAGACTCTTATATGTGTCATTAAATTCAAACAAAATAATTAACTGTAACTGTAAGCATAATTTGGATAAGCATTAGTCAAACTCCCAGTTAGGTTTCATGGACCTACTTAAGAAACATCAGAATAAACCTTTGCTCTCTTACTTACTCCTGCTCTTGTCCTTAACTTTTTCAGCAGAAAACTGACTTCAAGGTGATTTTGCTGTCTCTGTAGCCAGCATAGTTGTAGTTTCTCCTCGTGTTGCCTGTAAGGATGCCAGTTAGCACTAACTGGGACTATTTGTCTCCAGTACAAAGTCAGATGGGAAGCTGACTGAGTTTGACAACTTTGCTCTCCAGTATGTGAAATACCATCCATAGCAACTTCAGGTTTTAACTAACGAGGCTGTATTTGAAGCAGAGACAAAAAGGCCGTAATTTCATGCCAAGTACTACCCAGCCATGAATTTATCTAAAAATCTGTCATTTTACAAGCTGCTGCCATTAACTGTTATCTTATTAAGTAATGAGAGCATTTGGGATATGAGCCATATGAGAATAAAAATTTTATCCCAAAGTTAGTTCAATATTAAATCAATTTGGAGACTGTGTTTTGCTTTTGCAGTGTTTTACTTTTTGAGCAATTTGGCTATTGTCAGTCAATATTTGACAAATGTCCAGCTCTCTGTAGCACTGCTTTCAGAATTTCTCTGTCTTAAAGAGAAAGCCTCTTTCTTCATTCTATATGCTTCCAATCTCCTTTCAACTTTGTTAGGAAAGAAAGGCATGTTAAATAAGATACATATGCCATGACCCTCAACAGAGGATTTCCTTCAATCTAATTAATGGTAATATGCAACTGCTGGATCAGATAATTGCATCTAAATTTGGTGGAGTCTCCAGATAGTCTTTGCACCCTGTCACCGTTTCTGTAACGGGCTGAGGCACCATTGGATCTCCTAAGTTCAGATATGTAGTTTGCGTTTTGTAGCTCTCCCTGTCAGAGATGATTAGGTGCCAATACAGCTGGAGAGGAGACAAACAGATTTGTTTTGCAGATAAAAGCTGGAAACTACTATGCAGCTGATATTCACTCCTGATTAAAAGGCTAGTTTGGATTACCTTATTAGTTCCTCATTTGGCTCTCAGCCAAAAAAACCTAATAGATTTTTAATTTATTTTTTCTTTTTATGGTGGAAAGGAAGTAATTTTTGGTTGTGGGGTTTTTTTTGTAAGGACTTATCTTGGGCTTGGGTCTTTGAGAATGAGTGGGGGAGAAAAGGATAGTAAAAATTTACAATCTCCAATCAATTAATACTCCAAAGAAATTTAATTCTGTGTTTGGTCAGCCAGAGTGGTTGAACAGGCAACAGCTGCTCATCTGTGTCAGGAGTCTCAGGACAGATTTAATTAACTTTTTTTTTTTTTCCTAATTGCTTCTAAATCATCTACTGTGTTACCTCAGCAATGATTTTTTTTCTTTTCCAAGAAACCCATTATGTAAAATTTTGTCTGAATAGCAACTTTATACTTAAAATTAGATTAATTTATGTATTTTTAATAAAAGTAAGCATTTATTTGTTTTATGAGGAATTCCTCATCTGTTTCAGTAGATATGGGAAAATAGTAGAAAAGGATAGAAGAAAAAAATACAGTGTTCACTTTGCTGTGTGACTTTTTCCATATTATTGCTCCAGTTTTTCCTGGATATTTTTCAGGTGGTATTCTACAGGACTTTTAAAGTATATAACTGTCTAGAGCAGCAATTGGTGAATGCAGCTGTCTCTGAAATGAAATACAGCTGACTATAACCAGTCTGGACTGCCATGAATTGGGAACTGCTATGGTGGGAGTATTTTGAGACTGAAACACCAATCAGATTTTAAAACTGCAGGCAAGCACTTATCTACCTACTAGGTACTTTATTAACAGTTGCAAATTATATTTAATATCCAACATGCTATTTGAGTCTTGGCTAAAGGATACCATGACTTTTTTCCTACCAACAGGCTCAGATACACACAGTCCTTGATGTTCTCAGCCTCTGTGATTTGAGATGGCAGATCTCATCTTTAAAGGGGGAAGTTGAAACCAAAGTGCTTCCTTCTTTCTTCCCCAAGCTTCACTCTGTATCCTTGGTTTTTATATGCAACTATTCCATGAACTGAGACTAGTCTGTCTCCCTTTTTCATAGGTTCTGCATTGTGCAGATGACACCTTGCAAGTGATGATCCGTTTCAGTTTCTTCAAATGGGTTTGCCTGTTTGGAGACTGGATGCTGCTCATCTGATTCCTTTGAGAAGCTCCAGACTATGAAATGTTATTTAACTTTTATAAGCCAATATTATAAAACATTTTGCCTTGTATTTTAAATCAAGCAGTTTGTAGCATGTCCAGCTCCAAGACAGACAATGTAAATTCCACAAATAGATCTTAGAATCATAAAATCATTTTGGTTGGAAAAGATGTTCAGGATCATTGAGTCCAACCATTAACACTGCCAAGCCCACCACTAAGCCATGTCCCTCAGCACCAAATCTACATGTCTTTTAAATACATCCAGGGATGGTGACTATGCCACCTCCCTGGGCAGCCTGTTCCAGGGTTTGACAACCCTTTCACTGAAGAAGTTTTTGCTAATGTTCAACTTAAAACTCCTTTTGTCTTATCACTCATTACCTGGGAGAAGAGACCGACCCCCCACCTCACTACAACCTCCTTTCAGGGAGTTGTAGAGAGCGACAAGGTCTTTATGCTATATGTATTTTAGATAGGTCAACATCCAGCTAAGAGTCTCCAAATAAAAGATTCTTTACACACCAACGCATTTATTTCTCTAGCATGTACCACCCATGCTTCACAAATCATTTGTAATACTTTTAGATTGCTAAAATCAAACTAAGGGGATGTCAAACTTTATAGAAAGCTAGTACTGAATTGTCAAAAAGCCATTATCTGGAATTATATGGAACTCAAATTCAGTGATGACTCATAAAGAGAAAAAAAATTGTAGGTATCATTGTAGTCTGCACCATCATTGTCTTTTATATCTACGAACATGAAATCTAGTTTTCGAGAGATGTGACTGGTAATTAAAGGTTGCCTTTTCCTTTTTGCTTTTATTTTTGCCTATTTTTTCCCCTCTTTATTTTTTTTTTTTTTTTTGCTTAGCTTTCCTGTCTCCTCTCCTTTTCCTTCCTCCACTCCTTTCCTTAGCCTTCCCCTGTTCTCTCCTCTTTAACACTCCACACTCACATCTCCTTAGTGTTCCCTTCTCTCTTCATCCTTCCAGTCTCCTCCCTTCCACATTTTGCTTCTTTTCTCTTTCTTCTCCCTCTGCAGCTATTACATAGACACTGTAAAAGTTGGAATTTTTAAGAAACCAACCAACCTGGTTTTTTTAATAACAGAAGCACCTGCCTGAGATAAAATTACAACTAAAGAACTTAATTAAGGCTTTTTTTTTTTTTAGAAGAACAGAGCATTATGATAGCTGCAGTAATGGAATTCATTCAAAGCAAACTCTCACATAGTTGCAACAGAATGGAAAGAAAGATTAAACATCTGGTAGTAACTCACAGATAAGGTATGTGTAGGAAAGACAAGTAGTGAATGTTATGTCATAAAACTAGACTAATCCCTTGTTCTGGAAGCAATAGGAAATGAGTATGTTATTCACAAAGATACTGCTGTGAATTATCTGCCATCTATTGTAGGAAAGAATGGGGTTTTTTTTCCAGATGCATTTAATTACATACACATTTATGAAATAATTTTAAATACATATTATGCAAACAGATAGATTACCTCTATTTCTGAATATTCTGACTGCTGTTTCTAAGAATTCCTACAATTTTTCTGATATCTATAATTCATAATTGCTTTTAGATGTTGTTCTATCTGACATGTCTGGAATAGAATTACTCAATGTTATTTACAAGCTTAACATAGAGCAACACTGAAAAAAAAAAGAAGTAATGCTCTGCATACCAGTAGATTTTATTGAGAAGTTTTTATGTTTCGTATCCTGCAAGTTTTGCAGTATTAATATGTTGTTGACTAGACATTTTTGGTTCTTGAACTATGTAGTTACCACTAAAGAGTAAGATGTTACTGTTACTAACTGAGGACCCTGTGATTGTGCTTAAGAACATTTGCTTTATCCAATGTTTTCTGGTGCTAACAAATCAAAAGGTTTGGAATAACAATGACATTCAAATGAAGGGAAATAACAGTATGTTCACAATACTTTCCACAACTTGTGATCTCTGACTCTTTAGGCATCTTGTTTCAGCTGGTTAGCAACTGACTGGGAACTAAACGTTCCTCTTTTTGTTTAAATTTAAATTGTACAGTTTTTATTAATTTAGCTACTGCAACTATTTTACATATTGCAATTTATGCATTTCGCTGAAATATCCAGCATTGGTCAGTGTCAGAAATCAGACAGATAACAACTGGTTTGCCCTACTTATGAATACCTAAGCATTTTTGTTGTCAAAAATTGAGATGTTGAAACACCACAGACACTGTCTTTCTGAAACTGGCATCCTGTATTTTCTTCACATTACATGTAGAGTACAAAGGGTGCAAAAAGTATGTAAAGGTCTTAGCCCATGTCTTGAGAAACAATGATTCTCAGTAGCATTCCACCAACACCCTGAATATTTTTAATGGGGTGAATTTGCAATGATTATACTAACACCACAAAACAGAATCATAGAATAGTTTGGGTTGGAAGGGACCATCTACTTCCAATCCCCTTGCCATGGGCAGGGACACCTCTCACTAGACCACGTGGCTCAAAGCCACATACAGCCTGGTCTTAAACACATCTAGGAACACATCCACAACTTCCCTGGGCAACCTGTGCCAGTGTCTCACCATGCTCACAGTGAAGACTTCTTCCTAATTTCTAATCTGAACCTACCCTCTTCCAGTTTGAGTATCTACCAAATATGAGGCAATATACTAACTATGTTGCATAGAGAAGCACTGAGAAAAGAAACATTCCCTTTATGCATTTATAGACAATTTCAGTTTCAGAAGCTTGAGAACTGTATCAGTGTTTCTTGCTGCTTTAATTCTTCTGAATAATCTGATATCTCTTTTTCACATGTCATTTTGTTCGTAGCTACTGCTACATTTAGACTTGACAAGTTTTTAGAGCTTCAAATCTGCCCACTCAGATGGTGACTGGTGCTGGACACAGATGCTTGAACTCCTCAAGCATTGCACTAATTTGCTTATATCTGCTGTGCTGCTGAAGTTCTGCTTCCATAACTACCATGGTCTCAGGAATTAAGGTCTTCCTTCCTTGTAAGGAAGGCCTTATGGCAGAAAAAGCCTCAGGAGCAAGTTTTCTGATGATCAGTCAAGCAATCATCCTTTGGGATGAATATTTTGTTTTAAAACTCAGTCATAGATATGTTCCCTATAATATTATTTTAAGATAATAAAAAAGGAAGTCTTGTCACTGATGATAACAAAGATGACTTTTATAGTAACAAATTAACTCTATCAGACAAAATCTCTTAAAGGAGACAGAAAAGATTCCTGTCAGTTAAGTTTTTCATCCAAGTTTTTAACCTTTTAATAGCATCATTTTTTTAAATGGAATGTTTATGGGGTTTCTATGTCAGTACTCAGGCCTCTTAGAAGGACAGTTATACTCATATGGGACATAGAAATCATAGAATCATTATGGTTTGAAAGGACCTCTAGGATGATCAAGTCCAACCTTCATCCTAACATCTCTCTATCCACTAGACCATAGCCTCAAGACGTTAAAAAATATCTACTCGTTTTTTAAACACCTCCAGGGATGGTGACTCCACCATTTCCCTGGGCAGCCTGTTCCAGTGCCTAACCACTCTCTCAGTAAAGAATTTCTTCCTAATATCTAATCTAAACCTCCC
>JAAGNO010022502.1:0-10690 GCA_033439905.1 Ceryle rudis
AGAACACCCTGAGCAAAAACCAGATTGCCAGAGAAACACAAAGTGCTCCTCTATGGCTGTCTTCAGCCTATGATGTTTTTACTCCAGCTTGGGAGCAAGCCAGAATTGATGCATTGCACTCACGGCAGGGCTGTGTCTTGCTGGTGTTACACAGACCAAAAAAACATCATCTGTCCTTCATTCTGAGTTAAACTTCACTTCACCTGAAATGTAACATGGCCGTATTTTTCCTTTGTAGAGCTCATTGAATAAGGCATTCAGTTTTTGCCCCAATATTGTTACTTGCTGTTAACAAGCTGCCACATTCCACTGGAGAGGTGGTTGCCCCTAAGCAAAGGGTGAAATGGAATTTTTTCAGAAAACCAGTGAAGAACTGTAAGAGCATTTATAAAGAAGGGTGTCAAGGGTACTATATTATTTAGATATTAAGTAAACCAGATCTGAGCTTTATCTTTCTGTGTTCTTTTTGTGTCACTCAAAACAGGCAGATAGTGAGATTACATCAAAATACCTTTTTTGTGTGTTATAATTCCAGTGTTTTTGAAAGACTGACACTGTCAAGCGTATTTGTGTGTGAACTGTTTTGCTGTTGTTTTACCTGGATGGGGGCTTTTATTTCAAAGGCCAGTGCATGTATGTCTTGTACTGCCTCAAAGAGTTTTCCTATTGTAAATGAAAATTCCTTCAAGGAAAATATATGTCTTACTTTCATTTTCAGTAAATAAAATAGCCAATAATGGGCTTTCTGTTTCAAGAAATCTTTATTTCCATAAAATTGCATACCTGTAATTAATAACTGGTGTTGTGGCTGTGCAAGCTTTGATAACTAAAATGCTCGTGCCCTTGATTATCTGACTTAGAGTGGCAGAACAGGCTTCTTAAGTCATTGTGATAAAATGAATTGAGCATCATGGCACTTAAACCTCTTGAATACTAATGAATTTAAAGCAGAGACTTTTTGAAATGGTGCCCACTCATCCTCATGCTATTCATCCTGCTTCTCTGGCTCTGTTCTCTTCTAACCAGTGACAGTAGCTCTTAAACATCTGGACATTTGGGGGAGGGGTGGGGGGGGGAGTGAAAATACAAAAGTAATTGATTTAAATAATATGTGCAGTATCCTCTGGGATGAATGGAATGCCAGAAGGATGTGGTATAGTGTTATTTGCTCTAGATACTTAAGCTCTTCTGGAAAATTAAGTAACCAGTTATGAGAAGTGTTTTGAAGGAGGTGTGGAGAGTGGTGGAGTTTTTCACTTACCACACTGTGAAAATCTTTAGCTACAGATAAATGTAAGGCTGCTGATCTATGTAAGGCTTACAGGCTGTTCCCCTGCAACACCCTTAGCTCTCTGCTGCCACCCTACTCATGTCTATCATCAGGAACAGCTTCTATATGAATTTTCAGAAGAATTGCATTGTATTGGTAAGATGAGCACAGCTGCTGCTTAGACCTCAGCGATTCTTCAGACTAACATTTGTTGTTTGCAAGGAGTTCTCTGCAAACTTAATGAGAAAAATATAATCTTATACACCTTTTAATAATGTGACTCGTGCTACTTTATTTTTTTGAGGTGATTGCTGTGAATAGAGCAAGGAACCAATCATTACTTTTGCTTTAATCTTTTTCCTGTTGATTTGTAGGAACTGGAAAAATTAAGCAATAATTAGAATCTTATTCCATTATAAGAAAATGTTTAATATTTAATATGTGGTGTTTCTCTGGTTAGCAGAGGGAATTCACATCTTCACCTCTGGTGAAAATGAAATATTACTTCTGACTTTGGTGTGGCTGCATCTGTTGGAGAGTGTGTATGAATATGGAAATTATGCTGCATCTATAGCCCACAAAATGGTTTGGGGATCATAGGATAAAAGCTGCCATATGAATGTGAATTAAGTTATCTGATGAACTGTAGCTATAGGGCAGGGATGAAGGCTTTTGGCTAGGGCAGTTTATTACACTCCTCTGAAGGCAGTAGAGCACTGTGTATCCAGTTCTTGTTGACTAACTGGTCTGGGTGATCTGAACACTCCTGTATCCTGTTGTATGACAGGCACTTCTTTAGGCAGATGTCACAGTGACAATATCAGGGATACACATTCAGTCACAGCCAATAGACTTAGATTTTTTTTTTCTTTTTTCAAAAAAAGAGTATCGTGACCTTGACTAAGAAAAACTATATGATAAATACCAAGGGCTGAAATATTTAATAAAGCTCTTACAGCCAGTGATTCCAAGTGCTCTTGTAGGGTAAGTCAGGAAGGTGCAGAGCCAGAAGCAAGTGTTGCTGCATGATGGAACCACAGCACCCATCTTTCCAGGAGAAACTCTCATTCACTTACTCTGAGGATACAGGACTTCTCCTGGGGCTGATTCCTATATTAGTGCTTTCTTGTATTCTTTCGTGGTCTTCCTAGCATTTCCACACATTGTAGTCTTCCCTCTGGGAATTTATCCATACTCCTTTAGATTCTGGACCTTTAATTTTACCCTCTTCTCCTAGCTCCCTTGTCTTTTCCTCCAAATATCCTGGCTTCAATCCTCTAGTCTTCACTTGCCCTTCTGACAATAAGCTTCCTGGAAAACTCCAAATTCCAAGTCTTCATCTGGGCATGTTTGGGAAAGAAGAGCTGCATTAGCACCTGGAAGTTCTCTGTGTGCTGTGCTCTAGGGAGATGATGTACACAAAAAATACATGCCAAGAAAAAATTAGTTAAGGTCAGGGGCAATCTAGCCTGGACTTGTCTGGGTCAAAACATGCCTTTTCTTTCTAAGTGCAGGCAAAGTATCAATTTTTAATGTTTTCCTAAAACAAGGACATTTTGATTTGCATAATTCCAAAGGCTCTGTGAGCCATGTGCATAGCTAGATTCCTTTGCACTCCATAAGGATGGTAGGTAGGGATCTTTTGTGTGATGCCAACTCCAGTCCCCTTGCCATGTCTATCAACAAGCCAATGGCATCATAAGGCAGTGGTTCTTAGGACTGTGTAGTGAGTAATACTTATGACCGATTACATTCTATTTTTTTAGAAGGCTTATGTGTAAAATTTGTCGGTTGGAGATCCCTTGGAGCTAGAAACGTGTTTCATCACATCCGCTGGCAAGCAGAGGCCAGTGGGGTGTGCAAGGGGGAGTCTGGCCATGGGTTCAGGTGGCTGCTTTCCCTCTCTGTTTTCTCTGGCACTACCTGAGATGGAGAGAGCTGGAGATTTCTGAAAACCTGTTTTGCTCAGTCCCAGGCTGCAGGGGAAGGGCATTCCCTCCCATTATTCCTTCCCTTTCTCTGACAGCCCTCACTTTTGCTGTCTTCCCTTGGGGCTAAAAAGGGGCTGGAAAAAAGAAAACTAAGAGCAGTGGGAGAGGAGCAAAGATGTATATAATGTTAGGCAGCAATTAAAATGAGATTGTCTGGAGGCTAGAAAGGAAAGAAGAAGAAAACTGTACTCATTGTCCCAGTCCTGGTAGTTTTATTAACTCCATCTATACACTCAAAAGCAGGAGGCTTGCAAATACTAGTTTTGAACACTTGTACTGATTCAGTGAATTTTTAATTGAGGCCTGTGAAGGAGGTTTGTCAGTCAAGGCTCTTGTTTACTTGTAACAATAAAATGTATGCCTGAAAGAACATATTGTTGGTCATTTTCCCATTGCAATATGTATACCCAGCCCCTTTTCTGGGTGTCTAAACGTAGAGGCTGTTATAACTGCTAAAGATGTAGCACTGTCAAGGAATAGCAAACCAATTTGGATAAGATTTCCTGCAGATTATTTTCTGGATGTTGGTAATGATTTATTTACTGACTTTTAACCTAGTCTTGTCATTGTTGACTGCAGAAAACTTGCAATTTGTTTGGTGTGAAATAAAATCTGCAAAGACCTTTCTTTCATTTGTACAGGTACATATGCAGTTAGTTGGCCAGATTGAAACTGAATATTATGGTTTCATTTTTATTAGACATAGAATATTTATTTCTTCCCTCAAGGTTTTCTGATCTGCTAATGTTCCTGCCAATAAACTAATCTACTGGATTATTCCTGGAAGATGAATGGAATGATTTATAAACACTTTATGTAAATTATTTCTTTTAATTTGAGCGGTTTTGCATGAAAACTTTTTTAAGGTAGTACTTTAACCAAAAAATAGCTGCTTGCAAAGCTCCACCTTGACCTCTGTTTACCTTTGAGGGCAGCCAACTCCTCTTTTCATCATTTTATGTATTGAAATTAATGGGTTCTGGGTGGTTCAGCAGAAAATGTCTAGTTCCCTGAAAAGCACCCTGAGAAATTGTTTTTACAGTACCATTCATGCTTGAACAGACTTGGTAAGTACCAGAAAGTCTCACTCAAGCCTTTTTCTTGAGATTTCTAGCTCTCCTTTGCAGTCAACTGAATTTTCTGAACTTTTGGGTTCCTATACTAAACCAAACCTTTGAATCTCTTCTGAAGCCTGCCTGTTCTTACAAGAAACCTTAGTACAGAGGAGGATTGTTTATGAAAGGATATATTAGACTCCTTCATTTGCAGCCAACAAAAGCAGCTCTCTCTTTTCCTGGCTGCTCTAATTGATTTTTATTTGTTATTTATTGTTTTGAAGTTAAACAAATCATAGATTAAAAATCTTACAACCAGTGCCTTCAGATATTTTTGCCACATAGTACACATACTAGTGCAAACAAAAAGCAAAGCACTGAAGCTTGGAGTATAATATTACTTGCATATGCTTTATCTGGGCCTATTAACTTGTTCATGACTGCATCTCTTTTCATGGACATCACTGCTATTGCTCTGGGTTTGTCATATTGGAACCACCAGTGGTAGCCTGAGTTCAGATGAATCTGGCAGATATGTAAGAAACACAACTTGTTTTGGTGTAGGTATAAGAGTATTTGAGTGAATATGATAAAGATTGGGTTTAAGTGGACTTTATTGAGTATATCCCAGGAAGAGTTTAAGCAACATTACACTGACGTGGCTCAGAACAAACATATAATTCCATTTTCAACCCCAATTCCTAAACCCAGAAGACAAGCATCAATTAAAAACGTTCTTAAGAAAACAAAACATTGTATTCCCTCTTAAACTTCAGCACAAACTAAATCTTGTGGTGTTTTCAGTCTGGTTACACTTCAGCTAACTCTGTCTTTCTCCTTTTCCTTTCTATTGCGCTATTGTTGGCAGCAGTTAATGAATTTTTAAATGTATGTCATGAATAGACTGGGTCACTTAGTAGAATATGAAAGGTCTTCCTGAGAGACGAAGATTTTTCTAGAGCCATGACAAAGCTATTAAGAAAAATTAACTTAGTTTGTCATTCATTTTAGGCCACAACACTTCCATACAGGATAATTAAGTTTGAATCTGTAGCAAATACAGAGTTTGATCTTAACCTGTGTATGTTCACAGGCCTTTTAACACTTCTTTTACATGACAGGCAGGCTATAGATCTGGTTCAGCAAAGCAGTGAACAGAATGATTAGGTGTGGTTCCTGAGCAGTTATGTAGGTTCCTGTGTGCCTCTGCCCAATCCATATCCTGGTACCGAGTCTCTTCTCTGTAGCTTTCATTTAAGAGTCGTTACTGACCTTACCTGACCTACTGACTGCCTTTCCCCAACATGTGCTACTTTAGATAAGGAGGACTGCTGGATGTCTGCTGTGTTTCGTATTCTTCAAAAATATCAATAGGTCAGATTCAAAGCTAAGTGATGAACTGTCGCATCGAGTCACTTTGTATTTCTTATTTATAAAAGCAAGGTTCATTTATGAACCAAAGATGGCAAGAAACTGCAGGTTGTCATAAGGCTGTCATAAAACAAAAGGCTGGTCATAAAATGGAGATATCTTCTGTGTGCAAAAATTTCTTACTGAACAGATAACCTTTTTTTTTGTTACTCTGAGCCCATAAATTTATGCCTAATCTTGGCAGAGAGCAATCTTTTTTTTTCTTTTTGTTGTGTTCTTTTTTCATAATGAAACTTGTTAAAGTTTACTAATGAAGAGAAGACTTCAATCAACAGCCTGTCTTTGGAAATTATACAGTCATCTGTATTCTATATTGCTTGATAATGGGATTATGTGAAATTTAAGATATACCCATCACTTTTATATATTACATTGCAGTGGAAATTTATGGGGTATGGTAGAGTTTGTGTAGTATTAAGACCATTTTTGTGGTATTTAACTAGCAGTCACTTGCCTGAGTGCAGTTTAAAAAAAAAAAAATAGTGGTGATGTGGAGAAATTTTTTTATCTAAATGTTATTTGCTATTCACAACACTTAGTGCTTAAATAGACTAAGGAGGTCTTAAATAGTTAAACTTTCTAAAGGAACTAATTCTAAGATCGTAAGAATTACAAATGTTAAGAACCCTAATCTGAGTGAGTTCCACTATAAAAGTGGGCTGATGCAGTGCTGAATCAGTCATTAGCTCTGAGGACAGAGTACTTCGAAACAGTCCATTAAGGCAAGAGATTGCCCAATTAGATATTCAGATGGCAGATTAAATTGCTTCAGAATGTTAACCCCTTCCAATTTTCAGTCAAAGGCCTTTTTAAACTTTGACTGAATGTTCTCAGTTCTTGCTGCATGGCAAAAGAGGAAAAAAGTGCTTGAAATACTTGTTAAAAATAACCAAACCCCCACATTAATTTTATGCCAAGATGTTTGTCATTTGAAGGACTGATATTCAACTTCACGTATTGAGAATTTTAGAGAGTATTAAAATGCCCTTGTACTATTACCATACTAGTGCAAATGATGCAAAGATTTCCTTTGTAAACTGAGACATGAACAAATATTTTAAACCAAATGAGCTTCAAAACTTTTGATTCATTTCAGAATTGGAGGTATTTTTTTTAAATTGACGAGGGAAAGGAACGAAATTGTAGCTAGATATTCTGGTTGAATTAACCTTGTTTTAGATAGATTTAAATGCTTTTTGTACTCTTCTGGAAGAAATTACAGCGGTCACCTGGGGGGGTGCTGTGGCTTTACTGTATGGTCTAATTGCTGTTGGTCTTGTTAACCACCCTTCTGGTGGTGGTGGTTGGGTGTGGGGTAGTTGTCTTTGGTGTTTTGTGGTGGGTTTTTTGTTTTAATTTTTTTTTCATATTTTATTTTATGGTTTTTTTTTAATAAATACTTGAAAAGTATTTACGTTCAGTAAATACTTGAAAAGTACTTCGAGCTAATAGAGCCATGCATCTTCCAGAGTAACACATCAGGAGAACTGTGGTACTTGGGAAAGTTGATATGAATAAATTAGACATTATAATACCAGAGTCAGACATATGCAACTGTCTACTGAAAACAAGATCATAAAAGCACAGATCAAACTCTCTGGAAGTCTGCGTTAGTGCTCTGTACTTCTGTATGTGCCACACAAATACAGTGTTGAGTATATTAAAGCAATTCCTTCAGGAATGACTAGAAATGCTATAATACTGAGGCTGTGCTAAGAGATGAATGCTTACTGCTTGCAGAGATGGTTATTTTAAAGATGTTGCCAGGGCTGTATATTTTAGGAGTCGCTCAGCATCTCCAGATACTGTTAGAACTATAATCCCAGCACTGTTGTCAGGGCTATGTTTAGAAAGTTTGTTTTGAAATGTTTATAGGAATATTCAAATTTAGTTAACTTGAAGTGTCAGATATCTTGAAAACTTGTTATGCAAAGAATCAGAGAATCACAGAATGTTAGGGATTGGAAGGGACCTTGAAAGATCATCTAGTCCAATACCCCTGCAAGAGCAGGATCACCTAGATTAGGTCAGACAGGAATGCATCCAGGTGGGTTTTGAATGCCTCCAGAGGAGACCCCACAACCTCTCTGGGCAGCCTGTTCCAGTGTTCTGTTACCCTCACTGTGAAGATGATTTTCACATATTTATTTGGAACCTCCTATGTTCATGCTTGCACCTGTTGCCCCTAGTCCTATCATTGATTGAGACTGAGAAGAGCCTGGCTCCATCCTCCTGACACTCACCCTTTACATATTTATAAATGTTCATGAGGTCGCCCCTCACTCTCATCTTCTCCAACCTAAAGAGACCCAGCTCTCTCAGCCTTTACTCATGAGGGAGATGTTCCACTCCCTTAATCATCTTTGTAGCTCTGTGCTGGTCTCTCTCAAGCATTTTCCTGTCCTTCTTGAACTGAGGGGCCCAGAACTGGACACAATATTCCAGATGCAGCTTCACCAGGGAAGAGTAGAGGGGAAGAACCACCTCTCTAGACCTACTAACCATATACCTTCTAATACACCCCAGGATGCCATTGGCCTTCTTGGCCACTAGGGCACATTGCTGGCTCGTGGTCATCCTGCTGTCCACCAGGATGCCCAGGTCCCTTTCCCTTGCGCTGCTCTCCAACAGGTCAGTCCCCAACCTATACAGGTACATGGGGTTGTTCTTGCCCAGATGCAAGACTCTACACTTACCCTTGTTATATTTCATTAAATTTCTCCCTGACCAACTCTCCAGCCTGTCCAGGTCTTGCTGAATGGCAGCACAGCCTGCTGGTGTGTCAGCCACTCCTTCCAGTTTTGTGTCATCAGCACACTTGCTGACAGTGCACTCTGTGCCCTCATCCAAGTCATTGATGGATATATTGAATAGTACTAGTGCCAGTACTGACCCTTGAGGGACTCCACTAGATACAGGCCTCCAACTAGACTGTTCCACTGACCACAGCACTCTGATTTCTTTCCTTCAGCCAGTTCACAATCCACCTCACTACCCAATCATCCAGGCCACACTTCCTCGGTTTAGCTGTGAAGACACTGGGGCGGGGGGACTGTGTCATATGCTTTACTGAAATCAAGATACACCACATCCACTGCTTACCATCATCTATCCACCTGGTTATGCCCTTATAAAGGGCTATCAGGCAGGTCAAGTCTGACTTCTCCTTGGTGAAGCCATGTTGATTGCCCCTAATCACCCTCTTATCCTTGATATGCCTAGAAAAAGCGCCAAGGATAGATTGTTCCATCTTAGGATCGACCTAAGAATGCCTTTAACCCAAATTTGGGTTATGGACTGGGCTTTTTGACATAGAAATGGAAGGAACTTCTTTCTTCAGGCAATCAGCATGTTGATGATGTTGACTGATTATTTAACATTTCACCATATTTAGATATAGATGCTTACTAGGAGAAGCCAGGTACTTAATGACTGACATTGTGGAGTGTGTGCATATTTTGTTTGGGTTTAGTCTTCATATGTAAGAGTTTAACAAGAAAAAAATGAACTAAATGGTCCATACCAACACTCTTTGTGCTTATTCTGGCACATGCGAATGAGGCTTCTGTTCTTGCTTGAAAAGACGTAAGAAGAATTGGGTGGGAAAGAACTGGGCATGATATGTGCTGTCATCATTTTATTTCTAGTTAACAAAACGTAGATGTCCCTTTAGTAATGTCTTGATATACGTGCTCTGATACAGTGTATGCTGTGCAAACACTGCTCAGTGGGTCTGTATTGATGAAAAATGTAGGAATGAATAGAGAAAATGTGTATGTTAATAGCCTTATTCAGCTCTTCTCTCCCACACCTTCCCTTTCTATCTCTGGGGTAAAATGGAGTAACTTATCCCTCTTTGTGCTGCTCTTAATAAAACTGAAAATGGAGACTCTGTGCAGTGCTTTGAGAAAAGAATAGATTAAGCAATCTCCTCTAAAATCAGGAAGCTGTGTTGTTCTCCCACTTGAGCAGAGAGCTTAAAAATTAGCCTCTCATAACATAAAACCTCTCTTGGTTGAAAAAGTGGGCAATTCTTTCACCAGAAGAGATCTAAAGAAGATATGACTAAGTGGAAAAATGACAAGTGTGGAGTTTGTTTGGTAGTGTGTTTCTGGTTTTGTTTGTTTTTGTTTTTGTGTTTTGTTTTTTCTTTTTTTAATTTTCAGTACAGACTCCTGGAAGGTTACTAATCACTTTCACATTTATGTGCTATATATTATGCATTAAATGCCAAATAGTTTGGGTGAGTACAGGGTTGATGATATCTCAAGTTTCATATGGCTGTGATAGCATGAATGCAGGCATTAAGCTAAAAATCATAAAAATAGTATGCCAAGTTAGGATCTGTGAAAGTAAATATTCATGAGCTCTTGTGATATCTGACTTAAATATTTTAGTATTTCAACCTCATAAAATAAACTAACCTTGTTAAGGAAAAAATCTTCTATAGCATAACTGGCAAATGTATTCAGTATATGGTTTCAATTTAATTACTCATAAAATGAATTAATAAGCAGTGGATACTATTAGGTTGAGGGAGCCCTTCACTGGGCTACTGATGGAAGTAGAATAACTGTTTCTCATCTCATTACTTCACATTTAGAAGCCCAAAATATAGTGCAAGTGTAGCTACTCCTTCAGTAAGAAAGTAATGATTGAAAAATATGAGAAAATAATTCAGAATTATGATGAAAGATTTGCAGGTGCAGTAAGGTATATGCTAGAAAGTGCAAAGATGTCTTTCAGTCATGATTCAGATTTTTTACTACCAGGCAAAACAACTCGGGAATTCATAGAATCATAGAATGGCTAGGGCTGGAAGGGACCTCCAAAGGTCATCTAGTCCAGCCCCCCTGCAGTGAGCAAGGACACCCTCAACTAGACCAGGCTACTCGGAGCCTTGTCCAGCCTCAGCTTAAATATCTCCAGGGATGGGGCCTCAA
>JAAGNO010022502.1:14443-30146 GCA_033439905.1 Ceryle rudis
CTCATTTGGCTGGTGTCTCCAGTTCCAATTCCTCACATAGTCTTGTAGCATGATCAGTGAACAGAGCTTTGAGCTATTTTGTAAACTTCCTCACATTTGATTAGGGCTTCTCCCCCAGAGAAAATAAGGGTTATAAAACTGTTGGTGTTAAGCGAGGGTTTCACAAACAGTAAATGGAGAAAGCTAATAGAAGAGTGATACCAAATTCTCCTGTAACATCAGGGAACCTTTGAGTGGAAAAATTCCAGGAGCAGGGATATCTGGCTTATGGAATTTCTTTAGGAGAAATGAAAAGTTGCATTTAGGAAACGGAAGATTTGGAATACAGTAACACAGACTTCGGGAAATGATCAAATGGAAATTTGTCTGCAACAAATTGCTTTAATGATCAGCATAAATGTGTTTTAATTTGGATTAATTACAGCCTGGGAAGACTTTACTTCTAAATAAACTTCAGGAAAATGTCATCCATAATGAATATACTAAATAAACTTCAGTATAAATAAATGGGTCATGGCTCTCCTTCCCACTGAAGATTTGCTGTGTTTAGAAAATGTAAACAAAGCCCTGCATATATACTGTACCTTAAGGTATTTACGTAATGACAAAAGATCACTTTTTCATTTTCCAACCATCACCAAGGGATTGCAAAGCAATCAAACTTTAACAGCCAATTAATCTCTCTAGATGATGTTTGTGTAGCACTTAACCAGTTTCAGTAAATTAGATCCCTGTGGGCTGGGCTGTTACATTGATAGAAATGTTACTGCTAGCTGCAGGCATTCATTTACTAGTTTGTAAGAACAGCAGTATTGAAAAATCATGAACATATGGAAACAAACTCTGCACCTTTTTAAAAGAAATGCTCTTTGTGAAGAATAGGAGGTTCTGGGAGTCACTCGGCATGGAGCCTCACTAAACTAAATAAGTAGTTTGTCAGTTCTGTTAGACTGGAGAGACTGCTGTTAACTTCCCTGTAAGAAATCCATTGGGAGGCAGCTGTGGCTAAAGAAAGATAATTCACTGCAATAGCATCCACTTAAGCAAAGTGTTAAAGGAGCAGATTTATTTAAAGTACATCTTCTGTGCATCTAAACAAAATACATTAAAATAATGAAAAAAATAAACACAGCAAAATCAAACCTCCAGGTGAGCAAAAGCTTTCAATATGCATGAGATAAAAATCTGTCAGAGAAGCAACAGCTTGGAATCAAGCTGGAAACTTCCCTTTTCATTGTGGTGATGTAAGGCATCTGCACTAGTTTTCAGGCTCCCTGTGTGTGAGCTGAAGCCCACAAAGCACAACTGCAAATCTCCATGTGGAGAGCTGCATGATGGCTGTCCCTGTCCCATGAAAATATAGCAACAATTACTAGGTGCTGGCTTCTCTCTATGTCTTCCTCAAGGATCTTGATTTCTGTACTAGGCTGGTGTAAGGATTCCCTTGCCTATCATGATTCCAAAGAAGAGTCTTGGGGACTCCTGAATGAGTTCAGGGCTCTGTTCCTTGCTTTGATCAATTCCATCTGGGAGCAAGGTAAGAATCCTGTATCAGATGAACTGTTTCTGCTTGCAGCTGCACCAGCGCTGCATTCAGGAAGATGGCAAAGCATTTCAGTAATGGTTTCTGATCTATGGAAATGTCAGGAGGTCTTGAGGGAACGATTAATTCCTGGCAGAATGAAGGCACTTGGTAAAAATCACAGTTTAGACTTCTGCTCTTGAAGCAGGTATGTAGTCAGCAGCACACAGCTGGAATCACATACTGTTGGCAAAGTTGACGTGGAAATTCTGTGTGCAAGGTTGACTTTTCTGAGGTCAGAGAACCTGTGGAAATTATTGTTACCTTGGCAGTGTCAACTCAGGAGTGTCACGGCCTAATGCGGTGTTAGGCCAGTTGGAGAAGCAATTGGTTTATATATATATATGTAGTTTGTGAACTTATTCAGAGTGGATGTTTGATTCTGAGAGAACAGACTGCCCAAACCCTGCTCAAGCCTTCTGTGGTACCTTGGTTCCCAGAATTCATTTGCTACAAGGTGAGCATGAATATCTGAAGCCTATAAAAGCTGTTCACTGTTCTGTGATTGTTTGCTGAGGTAAAAGCAGGGCCATGAACACCTGCTGAGAAAGGCAGGTGGTAGCAAATAGGATTTGACCTTTGGACATGACCTTCTGCTTTATTCTTTCTGATAACTTACATTATCATTTGGTGGCTCATGATGTGGCCTGACCATATGGTGTTTAGCAGGAGGTTTAATTATATTGTTAGGCAGTACATACACTTGCAAGACCAAAGAAAGAGGTGATAAAGCAGGTCTGTTCCTGTATTGCATTGACATTGAGGAACTTTCTGATTATGGCCTAGAAATCCCAGGATGGCTGAGATTGGAAAAGACCTGATGTCATCTGGCCTGATCCCCCTGCTCAGGCAGATACAACTACAGCCAGTTGCCCGGGACAATGTCCAGATGGCTTTTTAATATCTCCAAGAATAGAGACTTCACAACTCCTCCCTGGGCAACCTGTGCTGGTGCTCAGTCACCCTCGCCATGAAAAAGTGGTTTCTGATGTTCAGACGGAACTTCCTGTGTTTTCAGTTTGTTGCCCTTGCCTCTTGTACTGTCACTGGGCACCTCTGAAAAGAGCTTGGCCCTGCTCTCTTTGCAGGGCTGAGTAAGGGGGAAGTTTTTGGCAAGACTTTGACACTTGCAAGAGTGGACAGGAAGGTTTTTGAGTGTGGATGTTGTGGTCAAAACATAGTTTAGAATATAGGCAAGCCTGTAGTATAAATGTGCTATTCATTACAATTTTCTAACAAAGATGTGGTCTGAATGGTTGATAATGAAATGCTTTCTTAGTGCAATGATTTTACTTTAGGCTCAGATGCACAATGGACAAGTTTGGAGAGAGGCTCTTTTTTGAGAACGGATGAACAACTTCATGTATTGAATAAAATTACAACTTCCTAAAATGACATGCTGAGAAAATAAATGTATGTAAGTGATACTTAGCTCCAGGGGTGAAATGAAAGAACAAAACTGCAGGACTCTCTTCAGCCAAGTGAAGTTCTGACAAGGTCATATAACAAAAGCATAATAACAACACTCTGGGTTTCTAGTTATCATTTCAGTATGTGCTCTGACCAGTGAAAGCATTGCTAATTTTGTTTTGCACAGCTGTCCTCAGTGTCATGAGTTTGTATTTTTGTATTGCTGGATCTTGCTCACTTCCAGATATGGCTGTTTTCTGTGTCTTCTGCAGTTATAAGTAGCTTTGAAAATGTTAAAAATCTTTTCATAGTTTGAACTGAAAATGACAACAGAATATTTTTCTGCAATTTAATAGCTGGATATAACGTTGAAAGGTTATACCACGTATCTGTTAAATACCTTCATTCTGCAATGCAGGCAGGCAAATGCATCTGATTTTTACACTGTAGTTTATAATCGGGCACTGTCAAAGCACAAGCAAGTAGTGCAAAGATTCAAGAGGTGCTGCTTCCTCCTGTTCAAACACTAGACCTTTGCAGAGCATGTTAATGGGGTAGGAAGCTGCAGAAGGAAAACTGCATGACACTTCAGTGCCTCTTCCCGAGATCTGCAACTTGGGAGACTGCCAGCCGGAAGGGTACAGGTTGACATACTGCTCCTGTCAGCCCTTCTGAAATCCAACCCGACCCACACCCCCCCCAAAACAAATCACAAACGTAAATTTATTAAATTTAATGGCTTTTGGAAAACTTAATAACCTGTTGTTATCCAAGGTAGGGCATCTGCTGTTTCCTGGAGGAGGTCAAACACAAATCTAGGTATATGGCACAGGATGCCTTGTGAGGCAACCAAGTTTCTGTTAAAATTTGGTCCACAGAACCAGTCCTGGAGTAATCAAGTGATGATTTCAAGTGAACTTGAGTCTACTCTTCTATCAAAGCCACTACTGAGTATATGAATTATCTGATAAATCATTTGAAGCATTCACTTTCCATTTTCATCAGACTAGTACGTTCCAATTCTCTGAGTCTCGGAGCGGATTCTCCTGTGAACCAGATCTGTCAGGTAGTAATTACCATGCTCAGATGTTCATCTCTTTCCTCTATGAATGAGGAAGAGGTTCAGTTCAGTAACAGTTTAGTTTTGGTGGTATATGTGTTTTTCTCATGGTCACCTCTTACACCAGTGGAAAGTGGATTTGGTCTCTCTATATAATAGTTTTCTAATAAAAAGCCTTCAAGACAGGCTGTGTTCACCATGCACAAAGACAAAAATAAAAATGCTGGATTAAAATGTGGCATTTAGTATTGCACTAGACATGTGAAGGGGAGAACACAGCTGCTTTGGATCAGGAGCTTGTGGTGTTGGGAGGTCAGGTTTCTGATTTGGTGAAAATTGTTGAACATTTTCGGGGGGGGGAGGAAAAAAAAAAAAAAATCTTGGTTTTAAACCTCAAAGAGTGAGGGGGCTCTTTGTGTAAAATTACTTTTACAAAAAACCTTCCCGAATCGGACAGACCATGTTATGGGGAAACATTGATTTTGTTACTTCTGGACTCTATCTGCAACCTGATTTCTCTATAAAAAACTGTTTGAAAGAATGATAGCACATGTTCATCTTGACTTGAATCTGCTGCTTAAGGCAGTGAAGGGAGTTAAATTCATTTAAAGAGAATTTTTAAGAAGATATAGATTTTTCTCTTCGCCTGTCTTCTCTCCTCCAGACTACACTGCATTTATAGAGGGGACATGGGGGAGATACCCAACACCTCTATGTTTTCTGGAATACAAATTCTGCACTGGGGAAAAATGTGTTCGATCTCATACGCGACAGTACTCTATGCCCCTGGGACTGGCTCTCATCCAGATGCTTACTTACACTGCAAGAGGGAGCAGGTGGCATCTTTGCACAATGTCCAATTTCAGATTGCACGTTATCTTTAGGGCAACTTTAGATTCTAGCCAGTGCTCTGTGGGAGCCCCTTGGCACACACCATCTGGTAGAAACACTGAATCAGCCTGGTTTTGTCCTGTTCTCTGGCTGAGGTGGTGGTGCAAATACTGTACGTTTTTATTTATTTTCCATTCCCAACATGCTGGGTGAAGCTTCAAATGCCCTTTTGACTGGGGACTGTGAATTCAGGATTTACCAATGGCAACCTGACTCTAAATCAGGTCTTTGGCGTTATCCTTTGAAGAGCATTTTTAACTCTAGGACTGTGTTCCCATCTAAATCACCTTTTTTTCACAGTCTGAAAGAGTATCATAGTTCTAGTCTCTTCAGTGTTGGTGACATTTTTATCTATAATCATCCTTTTTTTTCTAGAATATCCTTCTCCCTAGTGCTCTTTTGGGATTAGAAGCAGGATGGAATACAGGTTAGAAAATGCAAAACAAAGTTTGGATGCCACCGTAGTTTTGTTGTAGTGAGAGATGTACTTTAATTTTCTGCACCTTGGAGAATTGCTCTTCTTTGATTTGCCTTTCCACTGTTGCTGAGCACCAAGCTGACACTTCCACAGGACCATCCACAGATTTCTTTTCCTAGTGGCAATAGGTGATTTAATCACCATGTATCATGGTTGGATTGATTTCTCCATCACACCTGCAGAGCATGACTTTGAACTTTGTGATATTGAATTCCATCAGATAAGGGCTTCTGGTCTCTACAAGAACCTTTGAGGACTGGCCAAGGCAAATTAGAAGTCACTAGTCAGGGAATAGAGTTATTCTGTGTATTGAGTTGTTGGCTTTTGCTATCTTGCTTTCGTCCCTTCACACCTTTGTGTTATTAAAGGTTTGTCCAAAAGAAAGAGGGGCAGAGTAGATTGAACAGAGTGATGGCTATTTGCTCCTTTGGACTTACAGGTACTGCTGTATTGTTGAAAAATCACAAATTCAACTCCTAAACCCAGAGTGGGTCTGAGGATATATCAGTTTAGGCAGTGCTCTACCCTAGTGTGACTACACAGAATAGGGGTCAGGGAGAGCAAATGGACATCCAGCTGGGAAAGAAGATGGACCAAATGCAAGTCTCTTGGTGCCAGCCCTCTTAGAAATGCCTGGAATGCTCTACACAAGTAAAGAAGTCTTAAATCATTAAATAAGTCTAATGACCTCATTAGGCCTCACTGAAAATGTAAGACAAAACAGCAAGAAGCTAAATATTTCTGTTACTGGTAATGTATTTTTAAAAGTTCTTAATTTTGTTGTGCTTTCTCATTGTGCGTGTTACCTAGCCAACCCAGTGCCACGGGCTAATATTTTCATTAGTATTCCTATTTATCTTCAGTAAAAATTAGTTACATCTGAAAAAGCATGTGCACAGGATACATACAAACTGTGTCCTGGTGTTTGCAATTCTGTTCTTCATGCTTGTTAACTTTAGTGTGGCCTTAGGGCTCTCATGCTGACTCTGTTAAGCATAAAGTGCTGTAACTCAGAGTACTGTTTGTGTTAGGCCTTTAAGATTATCTTTACAAATATTTCTTCTAGTTTTACTGTGTTCTTTACCTTGCAGCAGTTCTAAGTGTTCAAACTCTACAATCAACACTCCTTTGCTAGTTTCCTCCTTTTCCCACTCTTGATCTTTCTTAAATATTAATAAAGCAATGGGAAACAACTCAAAGAAGAAATCTTTATACAAGGACTCTGAGGTGGGTAATGCCCCATGTTAAAGTGTGTCAGCAGATCTCTCTAGGATGGAGGAGGGAGAGGGATAAGCACAAGAAATAAGACAAAATACCTTCTGGTGAAAGTGCGTAGCAGGTCCAGGAGGAGGAACCAAGATCTGCAAACAGCTTCTTCCCAACAATTCTGGTCTTTCATTAGCAAAAATTCAAACTCTTGTTAAATGTAGTTAAATAATTTGCACGGATTCTTAAATGAAAGTGCATCAGTAATAGCAGTGTGACTAGCGTTCATTTGGGCCAGCCATGAGGTGGGTGAGTTCTGGCTTGCTTCACATGCCTTCCCTGATGATTCACGGGAACTGTGGATCACAGAGCTCAGGACCTCAGCAGTAAATATAGAAGCAGCTTGCTGTAGTTATGATAGCTCGGCTACTATAGATACCTCCGACGTGTTACTGCCTGAAGATGCTGCTGTTTGATCAGCCATGTGCTCTGCCTCACCTAAGGCAATGTTGGAATCTGCAGAGTCAGGAAAGAGGGTAAGGAAGGAGCACAGATGGGCAGGAGGTGAAAGACTCTGTGGTGGGCTGTATGGTATTGGGACTGGAGGAAAGTGATATGGTACTGAGGGCCTGATTGGGGATGGCAAGATGTGCCATCAGGGGAAGGAACAGGCGGGAACTCAAGCTTGAGGGTGAGGTTTGGGTAGACAGACTCAGAGTTTAAATAACAGTAGCAGAGTAACTGAAGATGTTTCTGCTTCTTAGCACTATTTGAGGCCTTTAATCTAAGACCAGTCCTGTTTCCATATTTGTCATCCTTATCTCTAAACACCAAAAGAAATAAGCAGATCAGTTGCACTGTTTTTTGGGGTTTTTTTTATTTGTAACTGTTTATATACTAACCAGAAAGTTTTAGGAAGACTTCTATTGCATATCATTATAAATTAGATCTGCTAGACCCTGTGTTGTACTGCACCCTCTAGATTATGTCAATATGTCTTACTGAACAATTTCATGTTAGCGTGTGGGTATGCAGTTTTGTTAGCAGTACACATGCCAGGATATCCAGAAATGGCTAGTAATGTGGAAACCTTCATTGTTCGAGTCTTCAGTTTTGACTTGGATATTGGTCAGCTGATTTGAAGCATTAAGAAAATAATAAAAAAATCATTGCTTTAAAGGAAATAGTGCTTTGTAAGCCACCTTTGGAGGGACACAGTGGTTGGAGCTCATGTCATCAGTTGCTATTTGAAAGCCCCAACTCCTGGTTTCTAACCTGACAGGATACTGAATAAGTGAAATGCTTAACAAAAAGGAAAACGTCTGTCAGAGAAATATTGCAGCTTCCCCCTGTGGGAGGATGTTTCAAATGTGAAACTTCTCCTTCAAACATTGTGTGAGAGCTGCTTAAAAAAAAGAAACAGTTGAGCTAATATTGCTCTCTATTTCAAACATATTTCAACCTTACAGCTCATTTGCTGTTGTCTGTGCATGAGATCCTGTGCTACCTCGAAGAACAACAATGCAAGGCTAAATGTATGTCCATTTATATGCATCTGAAGGATTTAGTTGCAAGCATAGACACTTATGTAAAATATATCCTGGGGAAAGGTATTATGGTGTAACTCTTCTCATGATGAAATTCTTTAAATAAAAAATTTAAATGTTTAGTTGAATCTTGTTGGTGATAGTGAGCTCTGCACCCCTCTCTACGAGCTCCAGAATCCTTTAATCTTTTGCATTTGCTGCAACTGCACCTACTTCAAAGCATTGCTGCAGGCATTGGAAAGGATCCTGGCACTCAGTGGGAATAGGGCGGGGATGTGAAATTCTGTCATCACTTGGAAGCTGCAGCCATTTCTGAAGTGCCAGTGTGAGCTATCTTTACAAAAGGGCAGCAGCATTATGCAACCAGTTTGGGAATATAGAGTAACATGTCTGTATGGGCTGTAGTTTTGAAATTATTATTTATTTAAAAAACCCACAACCCAACAAAAACCCCTACAAAACCAACCAAACAACAAAAACATCTTGACTCTTTATACTGTGGCGCACTTGACAAATAATCTGAGGAGAGTGCTGAATGTAGTATGATAAGGATAGCTGGACACCTTTATGGATAAATGCCATTCTGTCTTGTGGTGTTGAAACCAACTGTAAGAAAATGAACCCTGGATACAATCCAGCTATTGATATGTGGGGTCCGGTGATACTAGAATGTAGCAGAGGGTCTTGGGGAAGAAGAGGGAGTGAAAGTTAATTTGAAGAACCAGAGCTATGTTAGTTTCCATAAAGAAGGGAGGCTCAATTTCAGTTGTTATCAGTTATCTGTCAACTGATCTTTTAAGAAATAACACACCCTAAAGTAGATTTGAAGTTTTAGGTGAGCTAACTTAGTGCAATGTAAGGCATGACCACCCTCAGCTTCCAAGAAGCCAACCCTGTGGTGCGGATATCAGTAGGAATAATATGTCAAACCTCCTGCTGACTTCAGTGAGAATAGTCAAACTTGTAATGTAAATATTTGTTCTCGTTCAAGACTGATATTTTTGTATGACTGTGCAAAAAAAGTATGTCATTCACAGATACCTTGGTTTCATATTGGCTCATATTTAGAAAAAAGATTTGGTCATAAAAGTCTTATTCATGCATCTGCTTACACTGAGTTGTGCTTTAACGTATACAGCTGCTGCTTTGACTTGCAAAACTACGAGGTACTGCTTTTAATTGAAGGAACTTAATTGTGGAAGAAGCTGTAAGGTTTTTATGGTACTTAGATTGTGTTTTATTTTATAGGCTGTATTAAGAGCATTCTACAATTAAGTTTCAAAAGAATTAGGCACTATAATACATTTGAAGCTGCCACTGTTATAAAGAATTACAATTCTTGGAGTATAAAAAGTGACTAAACTTCTGAAAGTGAAATCTAAACACACTGTATTTTCTGTTGTGCAGCACAGTTAAGTTATGAATTCATATGGTGCTAGGAACAGAGGGCAACTTCCAAGGTGCTTCTGAGTTGTAGGGTTCTTTATTATTATATTCAATTACTTTTCAAATAAACTGTACTACTAATAATCAGAAAAAGCTAACTCAGTTGGAAGGTTGTCCTTGTGGATAAAATGTATTTTAAGATAATACTCAGATCTGTAAGTTTTGATGTACTACTGCAATAGCTTTGTTAGCTCTTAAGTGTTACCTGTCCGTGTTCCTGATTAACACACCCCCTAAGGTCAGGGGAAGAAGAGCAATTTTGAAGTTAGAGCTAGGAAAATGATGAGTTATAGTGCCCAGAAGTTGGTCTTATAAATTAGAATAGCATATTCTATGAATGGAAAAAATAACCTATAAATATAAAAATATTTTTTTTACAAATTTACCCCCAATTTTAATTGCTTGGAAAGGAAGGAACTAGAATGCACTTTGATCTGTACCTAATAAACTTGATCTTGGTTTACACTTCCTTCTGTTATAAAAGATCAAAGGACACTTAAACCTGAGACCTTCTTAGATTTTGCATGTTTAATGTGATGTTATTTTGGTTTTGTTGTTGGAGACTGTGCTGTTTCCTCAAGGCAATAAAGTCAGAATAGGCAGCTATTATTGAACCCTTGTGATAACAGTTCTGTGTTAGTTATAGATGCCCAAACAGCGTATAATCTGTTTATAGGAGATTATTATATGACTTTTCTTAGCCCAGTTAGTGGCATCAAACTGAACAGAAAAACAAAAAAGTAAAAAAAGTCCACACAAACAAAACAACACTTCCATAAAATTAGTATATCCCGTACCGAAAAAAAATCAATGTAACATGGCCAATGCTGACACGAATTAATTTTTATATGTTAGTAGACATGATATCATTCAAGAGGAACACATGTTCCTTCTAATTAATCTTAAATAGGACAGAACTTCTTACCTGCCCAGGCAAGAACAGATGAAGAATTATTGTACAGCTGTATAGTAAGAGATCAGGTTGTCATTCATTCCAAAGGTCTAGCTTTCTGCATAGATGTATTTTACAAGGCTTGTAACTGCAATATGAGTGAGTTTTCAGTTATATGAGTAAAGTATGTTGATTTTAATCAGTGTACTTTATTCCTCAGACATTCTATTATGTAACCATGTGCAACATAACCATGTTTTTGTTGCATGATTGTATGAATCGGAACTAATAAGTAGAGGATTCTATACGTGACTCTAAGGATGTGGGGAAAACAGTGCATATGAAAATTAAATTGAACTCCTAGATGATATATATACCACCCTCTAGTTTTTAACCTTACTTAATATATGCATATGACCTACAATTATTTTAGACCTGCGCATTCATAATTAGGTTTGCTACTAAAATTATTTCATGATGTTTTCTGGATGTTTCACTTCGTTCAGAATGATATAAGATAATGTGGTGGTCTGGGATGGGTGACAAATTAGATAACTAGAGGAAAAAAGTGCAAATGAAATTTTACCAGCTGTTCCTTCTTTTCTTTTTAGTTTCCCATATTGCTGCATTTTGATAAGAATTGTTTGCTTTCTTTCCCAAAGATGCAACACATAATCTTACTGGACTGTAGGTAGAGTATTGGAAGAAGATAAAAAATATCAGTGTTTTAGGTTTTGCTATTATGCACTGTACCAACAAAACAGTCTATGGTGGACTAATCCTGCAAGCTCAACAATCCTAATCTAGGCTAGTGTTCGGCTGTGAGGCCACCTGGGAATCCTGGTATTGCAGGCACAAACCAAGAGGTCAAGATCAAACTCTTGGCAAATATTAGACCATGAACGCTGAATACACAGGAAGACTTCATTTTGTACTGTCACTGCTGCAGAGATGACAGATGGGAATAAAACCCCACTAACAGCCCTTCCTATCGCCCCAGTGAAAGCTTTCTGTTGATCTGTGAAGAGGTAATGACACTCAGAAAGCAGCGCTCTGTACTTGCCTCTTTTTGGGCTAATGATACTATGCATTACCTGTCTGTGAAAGTAAAAAAGCTTGAGGAAAGACAAAAAATTCTCTTTTGTATTTGTCTTATGAGGTGATGTAGGTTGGAGATTACCAGAAGTCAAATAAAAAGAGGGAAGTGTGGGCGTTGTGGCTGAAAAACAAGACTGGAACTTGAGTTCTACCAATTCCAGCCTAATAGGTGGATTTGAATCAGAATTGTTATCAGGAAGGGCTGATGATAATAATAAAAAAAATATATATCTGCTAGGCTTGGTTTTGCTGTAAATCTGTAATAGGAACAAAAAGGAAAAAGAGAAATAAATTACCACTGCAGGACCACTGGGAGCCAAATTTTCTGTCTCTATGACTGTCATTATGAAGGAATACTCCCTTCTGAATGTCCAGCATTCCTGGTTATTGTTGTAGCTGATTTGTCCCAACTTTGTAATTTTTTTTTTTTACTTCCTATCTCAAAGTGTATTTTTGACTTTGCTGAAAAAAGTGATGTGTAGCTTTTCTGTAGTTCACTTTTTAATGGCATTGTTTGCAGATTTACCATGTGATTAGTGCCAAGAAAAACAATTGTTTTTCAGCTATTTTCCTGTAGTTGAGTAGTGCCTCTTGTTCAGAAGCTTTTGTAACATCTTTCCATGTCTGAACTAGAAGGAGGTGGTATATGAGTTCCTGGCTGCTACTGCTGATTTACCTACTATAACTATGGTGATGTCCTGTAAACATTTCTAAAGAAAACTAGTGTTGTGGCAGAAAGGGAAAGCTAGCACAAGATCAATGTAATGTTCATAGACTGACTACAGACAAGTTCACTGCTGGGAAAGAGTTTTCCAGATCGTTGTAACATTCAACACAAGTTAGCTGCTCTAGGTTCAGGACTTAAAGTAGCACAAGGTCTGTGCTTTTTGGAGAGCTCAAACAGTTCAAAGTGCAAATTTTTCACAGCACCTGTAAGATAACTTGCTGTTGTGCATTTGGGATTTGTCTATGTAGGCCACTAATTTTGTTGATTGCCCATTAGAAACACTTTACATTTTCAGTATGAGGTGCTGCCTTCATTCAGGTCCGTGGCACAACTCCTACCTCCTTCAGGAGAGCTAATTTTGGTTCTTTCTCCTCCTAGTCCTCCTCTGCTTTTCCGCTTGTTTTTCTTGGTGCGTTTTTTTTTCTTCTTTTTGCTAATGGTTTTCTCTAATGCATGCAGAAAAGAAAAGGGGTGCTGGTGTGCATTTTCACAGGCTACTTGCTGGGTGTAAAGAGCAAAATATGTGATAAATTCTTGGATTGTAGTTAATTACCACTTTGATTAGCTGTTTATCTGCATGGGATTTGGGGTGTATGGACATACAACAAAGTGCAGAGGGAAGAACTTAAATCAACATCTTTTGTGGTTTTTCTTTTGGTTTGGTGGTTTGGTTTTTTTTGATTGTAGTTTTTTTGTTTCTTTGTTTTTTCCTAAAGATTATTTCCCTTTTTAGAAAAGCAAATCAATTGAGTAACACTGTCAGGAAGTCTACAAATATTTTACTAGAGACATAATCATAAAAAGGAAGAATTAAAACATGTATTTTGTAATGCTGGGCCAAAAGTCCACCTATATGACCCCTTGAGGTATGACTGCTAAACTTTGCTTACAGATTACACCCATTACACCAGAAAATATTATTTTCCAAGCATGAGCACCCACATCCATACACAGGTGACAAAAAGTGTCCCCCAGAGGGTTGCTTGTGACAGCTGTCCTGTCTAGGAGAGCTCAGTGTGATGTACCACACCAGGCAGGCAGAACGGCAGGCTAAGGCAGAAAAGCTGCTGTGATACAGTATCCTGTGTGCTCTTAACATCTACTCTGCTCATTCAGCTGAGCACATCCGTGGCAGCCGTTTGTGCTACTAACTGACCTGCATCTTAATGTTTATTTCCATCCTCATTCTTGAAATACTGTAGAATTAAAATTATGAACAAACCAGCCCAGTAAACTTGGCAGATTCTGACTTGATTCATGAAGGCAGATCTAATGTTCTCTGACAAATTGCTCCAGAGAAACTGTCTTGTAAAATACAGTATCTGCCAGTTTCTTAATACCAAACAATATTCCTATTAGGACATAGTGTTAATGATTCAATAGAAAATACAGTGCTTGGTGCAGAGTGAATCTGAAATCATTTAGCATACTTGATTGTTAACTGAGCTAACTATCCTGCGAGTGCATCAGCTGCCATCTGTCCATTTACTCGACAGCCTTGGGGGGGGGGGAGGGCGGGAGGGCGGGAATTGAGAGCTGGCAGTGGTCCAGTTTGCCGCAGGTCTGCTTTCTAGTGTTTTTGTAACAGATGTTGTGCCACATGCCCAAAGCTGCTGCCTGTAAGCTGCTGTGTGCTCAGATTTTTAATTTTGGGGTGCCTGACCATCTTTGACACAAGATTTGCATTTATCTTAGCCTATTAGGGGGTGTCTTTTGTTATAATGATAATCTGATGGAAGAGCCAGAGCCAAAACCGCTAGGCCTCTGTCACAGGGGTTTTCTGATTATTTCACTGGACTTTGGATTGGACTGTGACTTGCCAGTTGTTAATATTTTTCATCTTTTCCATTTGATTCTGTGTATTTAAAAGGACAATATTTATAAAATGCTTAGTATGGAGTTGGGGAGCCCTCAAGTTTGCACCGTGCTCTTTACAAATTGAGCAGTCCCTGCTTATCTGGAATGACCTCAAAGTGTTTATATGCATAGACACCCTGCCTCTTATGCACAAACTAGAGATTATACTGAATTCTTCCTCCTCTGTTATCTTCCATACATAACAATTCCACTGTAAGCCAGTTGATCCTAAATTAATGTAAATGAACCAAGGTGAGGTGTATCTTTAGAAACTGCTGTGTTTTTCAATTCCATGATTAAAATGCCCTGCTCCTCCTGTGAAGCTTGGTGGTTGTCAGAGTAGCAGGAGGGAATTATCATCTTCCTGCAGCAACCCCTGCTGCTGCTGATAGAAAAGATTTCTTCTTCTTTTCTGCTTTTTCACTAACAAAAAGCAAAAGGAAAAGAAATGAAAGGTCAATTAGGCAACACAATATCATGTATTTCTGTACACCACCTACATGTCATCCATTCCAAGAGGTTTGCTGTATGAAACAGATTATATCCATAGGACCTTTTTGCCATCCCAGTTTATATTTCCACTTTGTAGTGGACTGCCTTGTATGATTTCTTGGAGGATGAAAAATGGTTTGACTGTGTCTGTTCAGCTGTAAAAGCAACTGCCTATTGATTTGCTGTTGACTGCGTGTGTAAATAAAATATACTACAAGTGGTGACATTTTATGTGTTAGGCATGGGAAGCTTTCTGATCTCAGTAATACATTTATCACCTTTCAATGGAAAACTTGTAGGTTGTTTCTTTAACATGTGGCTTAACTTGCCTTTGTATATTGTCTGACTTTGAGCTTAAAATATTTGGTTCAGAATCTCTACTTTTTAAAATATTAAATGAAGGTGTACAAAATAAAACTGTGATTATAAGACTGAATCTTCTTGATTAGTCTCTATTGTTCAGTCTGTTGAATGCCATTTGTCTGTCAGGGAAATGCATCCCATATGCGGAGAACACTGCTGGAGTGCTACAGAAGTGGTATATTTAGAATATCCTGAATTCTGGAAAAGGCCTTCATAATATCTCTAACTAGAATACTGACCAGGCAGTTAATCATAATCTAAGATCTCAGGCTGAGAAATGCTGCTTTTTCATGCTGAGTATGCAGACATCTGTTACTCGGCAACAAACATCGCTCTCTTTCCAGAGGAGTTATTAGCAAATGTTAAAAAGATAGGTATACAGTAAAAGTTTAATGCCTATGAAATGACCTGGAAAGTTGCAAATGCCTTAGCATACGGAATATAATTTAGGATAATAAAGATGAGCATTGCAGTGTATTTATATTTTTGGGGGGTGTGTGGGGGTTTGGTTTTTTTTTTAATTCTTACAAAGACTGCTGCCGTTTAAAAAAGAAAAAAACCCCAAACAACCAAAAAACCCACAAAAACCAACAACAAACCCCCCCCCCCCCCCCCACCCCCCAAAACACCACCAACCCCCCACCAGCACCCAGC
>JAAGNO010022504.1:0-42670 GCA_033439905.1 Ceryle rudis
GCAGGGGCTGCTCCCAGCAGTGGCAACACCCCGGGGGCAGAGTCACTGACAAGGGTTGGGGTGCAGCCCAAGGCCACGGCTGGATCTTGTGCACCAACCACACTGGGGGTGCAGAGAGGGAAAGGCGGCGCCTGGAGGGGGGGGGCGGGCGGAGGGGGCCGGGGGCTCCGGTGAGGCGGCGGCTAACGGTGTGCTGCCCCGCAGAGAGGAGCTGGCCGTGCGCCTGGACCTGACGGAAGCCCGTGTGCAGGTGAGTGCCGGGGCGCGGCGGGGGTTGCCTCCTCCCTAGAGCCGCCGGTAACCCGGGGACCGACTCTCCCTCCGCGGCTTCCCCGGGGCTGGGGGGCGAGTTTCCAAACCACTCCTCGAGGGCTGAAAGCAGCCGTTGAAAATCCCCCTTCCTCGGCTGGGCGAGAAGTTCATAGCGGAGGGGGCACGCAGGAGGTCGGGGGTGCCGGGTGCCGTCCGTTCCCGTTAGTTCTTAAAGAACGGAGAATTGGCAGCGATGGGAAAACAGCGTCCTAGGAACGTTCCTAGATTGTGCTGCACACTCACATTTGCTGCCCTCATCACAGGGCAGGGTCTAAAGGCAGGTACTGTCTCTTAAGTTTTGGGATTACAAAAACAGTATTAAAAAAAAAAAAATCAGTTGTTTTACAGCAAATAACGGAGTTCTCGGGGGCACCTTCCATTATTTACCTGGGGTTTAGAGAAGCTGACATCCTTTTCTTTCTCTAACTTAGCTCAGTAAAGCGGTCCCACTTCTAAATGGCCGGTGAAAACAAGCACAAGACTAGCTGGATGCTGATGTGACAATCAGGCACTGTCCAGGAGAGTTCTACGGCCTAGCAGGGCTGTAATAATAGCAACGCTCGTAGAACTTCAGCGGGCAGAAACAGACACTAATCATCTGGTAGCCTGCAGGTTTCTGAAGCTACAAATGACCCTCGTAGCTTTTCCTGACTACCCATACTTAACAATACCTCTTAAAAAGCAGAATCATTAGATTCTAGAAATCTCTCTTTATACAGAAATGTTAAAAAAAAAAAAAGTTTCCAAAGGTGTGAAGGCTTTCAGAGTATTTTTAAGCTCAAAATGACAATTGTACTAAATTTGGCCTGTGCTGTATATTGGATACTGCCCCAAGTACTGTTCCAGCACAGCCTGGGGACGCGCACGCTTGCGAAAGACTGAGCCCTGGCGCAGCTGCTCCGTGCCGGTGAAGAGCCCCCTGACTCCTGCGTGGCTTTGTTACTGCTGATGCCAGGTCCCGGTGTGTTTGTGTTGTCAGCACTTCAGTCACCGGCTCGGCGGTGGTTTGCACTAGCTAATGTCTGTGAAGATGTATGGTTTTTAGCTTTTTGTTTCAATATGCACCATCTTCAGAAAAGGCCTTAGAAATCTGAATGGTATTTTATAATTGACTCCTCAATGCACTTTTCATCTCTATTTTGTGGACTTGGAGGAAATTATGTACTCTTCCCTCCCCCTACTACCAACAATCACTGGAACCTCTAGCCACTGAAATACCCCAACACCTGGCAATTACACAGAGCATCTACCTGTGGAAAGGACACGGGTGAAAAGCTGTTAACTTGTCACTGTCTCGTTCACTTTGTGAGGTGCTTGCTCTGTCGTCCATTTGACTTCCGTCACAGGAAGGAATGGTGCAGTGGTAGATGGCAAAGACGAACTCTTCTAATGACACATCTAAAAGAAATGGAAATGTTTAGGTTTGATGGAGTCAAAAAGAAATGAACAAGTAAAACAGCAAAGCTGATGTATCCCCAGGGGGTGGAGGGAGCAGCAGAGAGCTGTTAGTTGCACCTCCTTATCAGATCTTAACACAAGTCGTCTGGGCATAAGCACAGTCTGCTTAGGGTGAGCTTTGGTGCACAGTGCCCCTGCCTGTGTATGTCCTTGCCCTGTGGTAATGGGGGACAGCTTGGCCTGGAGGGAAGAGGAGCGTAGGAACAGCTACTGTATAGATGGTGATGGACTGTACTTAACAAGCTGTCTTAGTTCCCAAATACCTGCCTCCCGTGCCCATGCCCACAGTTGCTCTGCGGGGCATCCTGTGTGAAATGAAGTCTTCCACACTTCTCCCATGGTACCTGGCTCAACCAGCTGACATGGAAAGTGGTATCTTTTTATTTACTCGAGTGTAAACTCAGGAAACTAATCTTACCAGATGCAATCTGACTATTTCTTCACTTCGGTGTGTTTTCAAATGGAGGTCTGCTTCTCTAGGGAGAACCATCCATCAACCAGATGAAGTGGGTACCAGCCACTAGGTTGTCCTCACTCTTGCATTTTTTTCTTATATGAAAATAAATAAGAAAAAAAAAAATTGCCCACAAATGTATTTTCATTTCAGCAAGACTTCAAAGAGATCCCCCTTACCCAACTCCCATTATTTGCCTGTACAGAGGAAGGGAGAGGGTAGCAAGAATCTCTGTATTCTTCCTTACCTTGGAAGTGGGGTAGTCAGAGTCTTCAAAACCTTTTCGTAACATGAAGCCATGTTGGGATGCTCGTCAACAGGATTTGCATCTGATGTTGCCATTCAGCTTCTCATAATTCATGTTGTTAGGATAGGAGGAAAATAAGAAAAAGTTAGGGGAATATTTTATTTTCTTAATGTGAGGAGTGAAACATTACTTGGGCATTTCAATACCATAAACTGCATCAAATAACTTACAAATATAACTGATCTAAGCATGCTTGTCATACTGTGATTACAATCCTCTGTTCAGCTACAGCAGAACCGTGATACAGTTAGTCACATCTATGTGTCTTTTTGTTAGCTATTAAATAGGATACAGTTTTAGAGAAAATTACAGCAAGAAAGCTATCAAATTTTACACACCTTTTTCTTTTTAAAAGACCTAAATCTCTTTTGTCAGATGTGTGGTGCTAGTAATTGCAAAAATAATCTGGGTAATATTTAGCGTGCAGTTCAGACTTGATGGTTTAAAACTCATCTCTGAGTACTGAGTAATGCATTTTTTCCGAAGTATTTTACCACTGATATTGCAGTCATACCATAAAAATCTTAAGACTGGTATAGCAATTTCTGTTGTGTTTAGTTTGGCACTTCAGATGTGTCTGAAAATAGTGTAAAGGCAAGTTAAGCCTTTTCTTGGAAGCAAAGGAAAACTGCTTAACAAAAGGTTTAGGATGACTAATCTGAATGTTAATGACTATAATATGCACATTAAATTTTGAGAGCTGTTTGTCACATCAGTGTAAGGTATGAGGCATGCCTTTGCTACTTTTATCACTTGCGTTGGTGAGTTTGTACCAATAAGGAACTGAAAGCCAGCTTCTTCTTTTTTTTTTTTTGAATATAATTATTAGATATCTCTGCTTGTATTTCCTTCCAGTTCGTTAAATACAAAATCCGAGAGACAACTAAATAAGTTTGGCTGTAAACCCAAAATCACGTGTAATAGTAAAAAAGGTGGTGGTTTGGTTTGTTTTTTTTTCATTTTTTCCTGATTTGCTTCAGGACAGAGAAGGCAGAAAAGCAGACACCCCATTTTGGGTTAGGCTTCTTTCTGAAGAACGGATTGAAGAACGATGCTAAGATTTAGTAAGGAAATTAATACTTCTGTAGCATTTGTTTTATCCTTCTTAGAAAAGGCTTTGTCTGCATATCTGCAGTGCAAGGCAGTTCACTGCCTTTTTAATTAGGTTTTACTTTTATAGAAAACACTAACACCTTGGAGTTGCTGGTCCTCTGTGAGATCTCAGCTAAGATGCACTTACAAATATTTGGGATTACTGGTTAACAGCAATTTCAACTCATCTGATTCCAGTAATTGAGTTAATTTTTCTTACCAGACCTCTGTCTCGGACTAATACAGAGCAACTGTCACGAAGGCATAGCCGTCTGGTGATTACTGGTTCAGATATTCCTTTGTAAGACATCTGATCCTTTAAAGCCTGTGGCTGCTGGAGTAATGACCAAAGAATGAGTCAGAGCACTCAAGAATTTTAAGTACCAATTTCAAAACTTTGATGTTCTGACTTTTCTTCTCAGGCCACCTCCCTCTGCCGACTGCCTGTAAAGTGAGACAATTCTGTGTTATACGTAATCAGAGGGGTACGAATCCCCCCTCCAGGAGGACAGCAGCTTCCCAGTGTAAAGATAATCTATGCAATGAAGGGACCAGAGTAGTAATTCTTCAGCAGGCTCCCGAGAGCCCCATAGCAAGTGCTTTGAAAGAGTAAATTGTTAGTGACATACAGTTACATGGGAACAACATCAGCCTCAGGACAGTAAGGCTGGGGCATGCTACAGCCCTCTGCTTTGGGCATCAGCACCCTGCTGTGGGCAGGGCTTTCCTTCCAGACACACTGGATAGTATTTAAGCACTTGAAGGTAAGTCACATCACTGCAAACGGTTACATGGCACATCTGACACTAAAGCAAGCGGTGCAGCTGGGAACTCCCCAAACCTGATTTATAGATGTTACACAGTGGACACTTAAAACTTTTGACTGAAATATAATAGTAGATACAAAAAGCGACTACTAAAAAAAAATAATGCATCAAAAGATTTTGCCATCATACAGATTTCTATAGAATTTCACTATTTCAGAAATACTAACGCAAATGGAATAAATATTTTTAGCATCTGTTGAAATTGTTTTGGAGAGCTGAATTTTTGCAGTTTAATTTTATGATTTTAGTTGGATTTAGTGGCTTTGCTAGATTCTTATTAAGAAGTTATCTACACTGTATGGTAAAAGACCTTCATATCTGAAGTTTACCTTTGTCCTAAATCGGAAATAAAATTCAGAAAGTCATAATTCTATACAGGACAGAAGTTGGTCTTTCCAATGACTCTTGTTCCTTGTATTACCACTCTCTACTGAATACTGAATCCTGATTAGTGCCTTCAAATATTGTACATAGAACACGCTTGCAAGCAGCTCACTGAATTTCAACAGCAGTTATATACAAAACTCCTCACTGAGATTACAGGCCACAGCTAATGCCCTTCTTCCAAATCTAGATCCAGCTCAGAATCCACCTTCAGTGGCCTCCAGCACAGAGGGGGTTAGAAGATCTGAACAGCTGAGTACATTTGGATGTTGAGTGTTCAACCTCGGCAGCATCCCTTTCTAAATATCCTTGGTTTAGGTCCTCTTTCCCTTGTTTCAGAGCTGATGCTCTTCACTCTACTCTGCTGCCATCCTGGGTCTGAAAGCTTCTGCTCAGTGAATGCTAAAGGATAAAAGTGTGAGGAGGTAGTTTTCTGATCTGTAGATTGGATTGACTAAAGTCATTAAAGGATGTTTAATGAGCTAAAATAATGACTAGTCAGGCTTGAAGAGGCAATATACTCAACAGCTTACTACACAAAACCAATGCTAGCTAAAGCCCCTCTAGGAACAGCTTGATTCCCTGTTCCAATACAGCATACTAGATTTTTCTAGTTCAGTACTGGCTTGCACTGCAATTCAGTTAATCACTTTCATGTAACTATATGCTGCTTGCATTCATGGTAGGTAACAAAAGCTACTCATTCTACTTTTGAATCCTCTGTATAAAAATGTATGGTCCAGCTATCAAGATGAAAAGCACACACCACGTATTTGGCCTAGTTACTCCTACAGTCATGATTAAGGTGCTTCCTGAGGTATCTGTACAGAAATAACCACCACTTGAATGGCTTTGTTGCAATTTAATTTTCAATAAATAGCTTATGAAAGGATGAATGATCATTTTTAATAACTGATCATGAGTTCTCAGCTGATAGGTTTATATATTACAATGGCTTTAAAACATAGGGGACTATTCAGTCAGAGCTAGAAAGGAGTCAAATTTACAATATTTATAACCAATTTCTTTCTTAATAAACCCAGTAAGGCATTTTTGAATGGATTTTTAATATTAAAGAAAAGGTGTTTAGTTGTAACAGTACATATCTTGCTGCCTATATCGCTGCATGCAGTAGTAGCTGGTAAGACAAACTACAGAGTAAGTTCAGCTAATGCCTTTATCATTTCTTATTGAAGGTCTGGTTCCAAAACAGAAGGGCAAAGTGGAGGAAACGTGAAAAAAATGAAATTCTGGGGACTGTTCCAGGAATCTCCTTAACACACCCACTTGGTCTATTTTTGGATGTTCCACTGAGTCATTCTCCCCTCCTAGATCACGCGTGGAGGTCAATGCCTCTTTCAACACTGGCTGTGCCATCCATGTCTTCAGCCTTTAATCCTTCAACCTTAGGGCCATTTGGCCTCAGCAGCCTTACCTGGACTTCTCTCTTCAGAAATCCTATTTTAAATCCACATTTTGGAAGGTATAGAACTACATTTTTTTTTCTAAATCTCAAAACTGTTCAACAATGCTGCATTTTTATTAGTTGGGTACTCACATGATCTCAATAAACATGCTCCCATAGATAAATAAATTTACTAAATTGGGGTTAGTTTCTGCATAGGATCACGGTTATAACAGCAAGATTTAGTTTTAAGTCATGCTAGTAAAAACTTAACGTGTAATTGCTCTTTGAAAAACAACTGGGCACATTTACTGCAATGTGGGGCTCATTGAACTCTAGTCTAAACACAGACTGCTGTAATCTAGGTGGCTCCAGCTCCACCCTTACCTGACACAGTGTACGCACCAGAAAGATGTGACTGCAGAACGACATGGCTTGTAGGTGATTTGACAGAATAAAGGTATTAGACACTTCTTCTCAGCATACCAGGAGCCTGGCTACATATAGAAGAGTGACACATCTCGAGAGAGAGAGACTGAGGGAAGGAGAGAGGTCTTCCCGGTTCTTACATGTCCTACTAAAAGCCAGTCCCTTTCCCGGGCAGGTGCCGTGCTCTCAACACAGAACAAGCCCACAGCTAGCCTCCTGTTCTTGCGCCATAGTCAGACATCTACAACTCCAGCAGTTCATTTAGGCTAAACCTGCTGTCTGAGCTTTCTTGCCCAGCAACCTGAAATCTATCAACAAAATGATGCTGCTGCTCCAGCACACCCCGTAAGATAAGAAAAACGTGTGTGTATATACATGTAATAGGGGTGGAGAGAGAGAGAGAGATTCAAAATAAAACAGCACTCTCCTCTCGCTGAAATTATAGCCTGTATTGTAGTTCCACACAACAGACAGATGCTGCCTTTCACATGGAATAAACTTGTCTGAACAAATTGGCTGCATAAACAAGCACATAAATTGGTCTTTTTATGAGGTAGTTTATTGCTTTCACAGAACAGGCTGATCTACAGCATCTAAGGTTTGCTTGGAAAGGATTTAGCATTAGGAGATAAGCAAGTGATTGCTGTTCTAGGTATCTGCATGCCACGTCTGATCATCTCTCATGTATTTTAGTTAAAAGTGTTTGGGTTGTTTGGGGTGAAGTCTTTGGTTGTTTTTTAAGGGCAAGAAATTATAGTGCAAAATACATTTTGTTTCTGGAAAAGAAAAAGTACGCTTGGAAGAAATTGGAAATTCTGGCACGTTTGTTTCTGATACTTTGGGTGGGAGAAGCTGCAACTCAGTAAGTACTTGCTCTCCAAAACAATTCTTAATTTGGGTAATATTGACTTTTTTCAAATACAGGTTTCTCAATGCTTTAAATCCTCTCATGACAACAGCTTCGGTACTAATGAAAGCTCCTGGACCCCCATCAGACCCTGCTCTTACTGCCTTCACTGATCCAGCAGCAGTTGAAAGGAAAACGTCAAGCATTGCAGCACTAAGACTCAAAGCGAAAGAACATTCAGCACAAATCCCTCAATTAAACCTCATCTCCAGTCTTACAAACACTAACAAAGAACTTTGTTAGGAGCTGTCTCGCAGGCCTCAGTCACACAGGGGAAAGTAAATGCCGTCTCCAGCGAGTAGCTCCCGTTAGAGACACACATTTAAAAAAAAGAAACACACAGAGAGCTCTAGTTCCCTCATCTTCAGTAATGGACTGAAAGGAAATCACCCCACTAAAATTGGTTTCCTTCGTTATAACGTGGAAACAGCTAGTAAATTGGCACGTGTTGTTTCTGACACTACAGAAAGAGAAGCAGAAACTGAAGCTTTGCAATCCCCAAACTCACCAGCTGCTAGTCCACAGGTTCAAAATCCTTCGTAGGAATAAGGTTTCCTAAGCAGTTCTTAACTCACTCTCAGGAGGAACTCTGACATGCAGTACTTGAGACACGGGAATCGGTACCCGGTTACGAACAGACCATGCTTCATGTTGAAGTTCAAAGGCCAGTGAAATCTCGCGTTTTAGACAGACTTAGCAGGAATGAGACGGGGACTATTTTCAGTATAGGCTTTTGATTCAGAACTAGGTTTGTATAAAGAGTACCTTGTTTCAAACTTAAAAAAAAATTAAAAAGCAACAAAAAAAGCCCCAACAAATAAATGTTTGCTTTATGTTGAAGGTGGCAATGTTTTGATAATTAAAAAAGTTTGACCTTTGTATATGAAAAATGTATCTTGTGACCGTAGGTTATTGATGTGTAGTAAATTGTGAGTGGTTCTGTATGTATGTATATACATATCAATAAGTAGCACACAGCTGTAAATATGAAGTTGCTGAATATTTTTAGCATGATAACTGGCACGTATCACCAGACCAGTACATTAAAAGATTGATTAGTTGTACAGACATTTCATGCCTTGAGTAGATTCAGAATTCAAGTGAAAATGTGAAGTGTTAAATTCTCCTCTGGACTGATGTTGGAGTGAGTGAAAATAGAGGCCTTACAGAGCAGGAGTCTACAGTTCATCAAAATCCTGCCCTCGAGTCATTTTAAAGTTTTTGGCGAATGTCTCCATCCAGGAAGTGGGACTGAGAACAACTCTCTCATCTACAGGTCTGATGCTTAAGCGTAAATTGGGGGTAAGTAGTATCCTCCTTTTGCAGCTTACTCGCCTACCTCACAGGGCTGTTGTGAGGACTGATTAAACAAACATGACGCTGTGCAAATGCCAGAGTTATACAAGTGCTAATTGTTGCTCAGCAATTACCGAGGAAAGGCCAATAGCTGACTACACATGAAGATCACCTTACCCACACCTGTAGTGGTGGTTTGAGCAAGCAACCTCTATTTCAGTGGCTTGATGAGACAACATGAAACTCTTCCATCAGTGCTGCCTGGTTCCTCAAGACAAACACATTTACCCTGAAAAGATTTTGTGTATTTTAGAACTTCTTTCTCAAGGCAGCTCTGGGACTCAATGTTTTCAAGGCTGGAGTTCAGAGTGCAGAGCTCCAGATACCTAACTATTGCTTCTGTAGACTCCTGTGATCTTGTACTTAAGGATACAACAGAGAAAGCAGATTGCTGGATCAGACAGATCAGTTTTACATTTCCTCTGAAATACTAACAGCTTTGGCTGCTCTTAAGTCATAACCTACCTCAGGACTGGAAGTACTTCTGGGTTCATAGACCCCATCGTTAGCACAGGTAGGAGGTGGTGCTGGTATTTTACTGTTAGGAAAAGCAAGCTTTCTACCCAAGTTATGCTAGGCCTGCACTGTGGGTCAAGCAGCAGGGCACTTGGGAAAGTGATGTAACCAGGAGCTCTCACACAAAGTTTGAGTGTTGCTTCCACAGCAGCTATTTGCTTCCAGCAGTCCACCCTCATGGCCTAGGCTGCCAACTGGCAGCGCAACACAGAATCCACTGAGTTTGTTCCAAATTAACCTTTTAAGTAGGTTAATGGCTTGAAAACTTATTACACAACTTGTGTTCTATTCCGTAAAAGCTTCCACAGCACCTTTTCTTGCCATCAGTGTCTCTCTCTTGTAATGCAGGGAGGTTCTGCAGAAAAGGAGACTGACACTGTTTCATTTGAAGTACCAGAAACTGTCCTGTATTTGCCGTGAGCCATTCAGAAAATAATTCTGCAACAAAAAAACCAACATGGCATTGTTGCCAAATTGCACCCCTAGAAAAATCCACCAAAAGCAGCATGTGAAAACTAACTGCTGAAGGCTGCTCTAAAGCACTGCATGAAATAGTAGGTCCTATGTAATCACTAAAATCATTGACCACAGAGGTCTCATTCAGGATATCAGACTGAGGGAATATCAAATGCACAAGCTACGATTCCCTTAATTTCAGCAGTTACATCAAGATAACTTTCATCTATCAACAAAGTTTTTGCAGTAGCTGTAGAGAGAAATCATTTCAAAGGACAGCGATTAACACACCAAGGCAAGTGGCTTCACTCATTTGCACTATAGCTCATGCCAGAGCTAGAAGCTGCTACCTGTACCCAGCACACACAGCAACTTTACCACCACTCTGGGACCTGCGGGATCAGACAGCAGGGTGGGCTCCTAAACCCCTGCCAGATTGATTTGGTGTTGCTCTTTCCTAATTCTCCTTACAACAGGGCACCCTTCCTCCAAGAAACCCCACTCTCCTACTGGAACCAGAAGAACCTGCTCAGAACCACTCCTCTGCCACCACAAGCTGTGGCCACTGCTTCTCCTGACACTGTCACAGTGAGGCAGGGACAGTGTCTGCTTTGCTATATATTTACACACAGCTCTGTGGCTTCAAGCTACTGTGTCCCCTTCGATAGATGACAGAATTGCAAAGGTAAGTATGTGGCCTATTTTGTTACCTTACTGATTAAAGAGGAGCTGTGCCATTTGGGTGGAAGATGGTGTCTGCATTCATTAGTATTTCCCAGTGGGGACAGGTAGAGAATACAGCTTACTGAGATTTCATCTGGTTTTAGTCTGAAGTGCAGAAAGGTTTTCTTTAAGCTGATTTCATTTTTTTCTGCTTTAATGAGTCCTTCCAAGAAATTCACATTCTTTCATGTGGATTGAAAAGCCAGCTGTGAGACCTAATGATATTATGGAAATAAACATGCAGGACAACACTTGAAATCAGCTTAGGCATCAGAGTGTGTCTGTAACTAAAACTAAGCAAGCTTTTTATGTTATTATTATCTTACGATGAAATATCGCACCAAGGGAAGAAGGTTTACTTATTCAGTCTATTTTAAATCTAAATCAAGAGGCCTAATTACAAGCCATTATTATTAAAATCACATTTATTAAAAAAAAAAAAAAAGTTGGGGAGCATTTAACTGAAAAACCTTCAGCCTAGTTTCATAGCTACACATGGGTCAGCATGCCTACCATGAACCAAGCAGGGATGTTGACATCCCTAGCTTTTCTTCGGGCAATGAGCAGAGCAGCATCCTGCATTCTAGACAGGCCAGCCCTTTCACAGGGACTTTCTCACCCTGAAAGCTGCAATTATTTCCCAACACTTTATCTTACCTTATGCACTAAATTCTTTAGTCCTAATTTAGGCAAACCCTGCACTGGTCCGGATTAAGGCTGCAGGAGTTGACGCTATGGCTCTCTTCTGAATAAGAAGGCTTGCAGCCTAATTCTTCTGTGGGTGACATCAGGATGGTTTCCTGGCATAGGTTTCAACTCAAACAGGCCTGGAGCCCTGGTTGTTTTATTGGGCTTGTCTGGTTTTCCTGAAAGCAAAAATGTAGGGGAGGATTTTCAAAGCAGCACAGAAGATCCAAATATACCACCACCCCCATTCTGTTTCTACAGCCACTTGCCCACTGCAAAAAAACCCTCAATCTCCAAATGAAAACTCTTGACATTACCTTTCATGTCACAATTTTTTTTTTTTTTTTTTTTTTTTTTTTTGAGGCATTTTGTTGGAAGATTCTGCAGCATGTTGGTGTGTCTTCAAGAGATGTTCACAGAAATTTCTGTTGGAGTGCTCACACTTGGTTGTCACGTTCATTTAGTTTGCGCTCTGCGCCAAGTTCAGTTCTGATAACATAGGATGTTGGGTAAATTTCCTTATTTCCAATGACATAATATCATCAGAACCTTGCCTACAAAGAAAAAACTATTTTGTTGGGGGGGGAAAAAGGAGAATAATAGGCCAGGTGTTTGAAGAAAAGACAAAGAACCAAGCACAGTAGGGTGTTCTGACTCACAAATCTGTATTGAGAAAGAAGTATTCATGAAGAAAATTAATTTAAGAAGTATGTAGTTCAGGTTTTGAGCCCATAAGTTCCTTTCAAAAACAGATTAGTGATTAAAAACTTTTTTAGTCTAGCAATCTCTTAAACAATTAGCACAGTAATTGGAAAGGGACTACAAATTCAAGTCTAGATGGACATAAAAGAGTTTCCCCATAGAGCTTTGCCTTGGTTTTGTGGGTAACTGGCATGCACCTGCCTTTACCATCAGTGGGGTTGAAGTACTGAAGAAGTGCTCTGAATAGGGACACAAATGCCCCAAACAGTAATGCCATACAAATTACTTAATTCATGTAAAGTAGAAGTAATTGTAATGATTATGAATGTGTGAGCGACTCCTTTATTTCAAGTTACATGAGATGTAAACCACCAGCTTGCAATGGGGTCCTCACTGCAAATTTGACAGCCACAGGGTAGGATGTTGGGGTTTTTTTTCCTTATTCTGAACAATACATTCAAATGCACTGCCACATGGAAATACAGATCTGCTGAACTTTAATCTAGACCAGGTTAATAAGAATTTCTCTGTAATTTTTTTTTCTCCAGTCACATAATAATTTTGCTCCACTTGCTCATCCTGCAAAAGATGCCTGAAGTCAAAGAAAAAGGAAGAAAAGGAGAAACATCCCCAAACTTCAGGTGTCTTCCTGCAAGGCAGATTTTTTTTTTTTTTTTTTGCTATTACTGATATTTTTAACAACTTGTTAATTTTCAACCCTGTCAATAAATGCCGTGGATCACAACTACATACAGCCTAGACTGCTAAAAGAAAAGGGGGGAAAAAGGAAGAGAGATTGTGCATTGTGTATCCCCGGCAGAATAACGATACTTACCAGCGAATGTCTGAGTTGTGGCTTTCGCAGAAACTCTGTGAGCAAAATACGGCCGGGAAGCAGCATGCGCTGCTACACCAGCTACTTCACTTACTTGGGCTATAGAACCACCCAGAGTGCATAAAATGCCGTGAAGAACAGGGCATTTCTATAGACCCTATATTCAAACAGCTCTATATATGGATTTCTACAACGAAATCAAGCTAAGGGGTTGTGTTACAGTCTGCACTGATCCACGCGGAACCATCCCCTGCTCCGCGGGCCCTCCCCGGCTGCGGCTCCTCTCAAGAAACCAGCCCCTGGGTCCCTCCAGGGCAGCGGGGAGTCTCAGCTCGGGGCCTGGAGCGACTCGTCCTACTCCTCCCGTCCGTCCCTCGGGGTCGGGGCTGTTTGTGCCTCGCCCTCTCCCCTCACCCCTCGCTGCCCGGCTCCATTTTGCCCTCTCCCAGACTCGCTTTCCTCGAGGCGCTGCCAGCCTCGCGGAGGGGCTCAGCCGTGCCCTGCGCTGGGCGGCGGGAACCGGCTGGGACCGGCTGTGTCTGGTGCAGGGCAGCCCCTCAGCTCTCCCCAGAGGGCCCCGCTGCCAGCCCCTCGGCGCGGGCACCCAGGATCGTGAGGAACACTTACAAGGAGGGGTGTGTCACAAGCTCATTTCTGCACCTAGAGCTGCTCCTCGTCCTAAGAAACACCTGCCTTGAGCTCAGCTGCTGTTCCTTCTGCCCATGCTGAACCTGTCCTAGAGGTTCACCACCCATATGCTACTTCCAGGTTGGCTGCTGTCCTGGACACACCTCCCGCCCCGTCCAGCCCTGCAGATGAAGGAGCCACAGCACGAAGCAGCTCCCACATTCCTCCACAGCAGCAGCGCACCCCTGAGAAGCCACCTCTACCACCTCCTTGTCCTCTGTTCCTGGCCGTCCTCTCCCCTACCCCCTAATGTATTTGGTTTACTAAAAAACCGTCAGGTTAACCTTCAAGGATTGAAGCGGTTCAGTCAAGCAGTATGCCAAGGAACAATTCCTGGAGGGAATGTAATATTCCCTATTAACTTCCTTTGTTGGCTGCAGCAACATTTCCTATATTCCAGATGGAGAATTGCTCTGCGAGGGCTGGTGGGAAGTTAGTGGAAGATTGGGAGGAGCTGGTAAAGTCATACTGATGGAGCAACAAAACTTTTAGATTGAAAGTATATACTGAATGGAGGATTGCGGTTTGGTTTCTTTTATTATTTTATTTTAGAAAACCTACCTTATCGGTAATGATCTGCAGAAAAACTAGGACAAAACACCTGATGTAGCTGTTACAGATAAAAACTTAAAGTCTTTGGTGTGAGCAGCACAGTGACATTATTGTGAACTAAAGCAGAAGCAGACAAGACAGCCTGAATTACAGTTTCATCTGGTTCAAAAGGGTTGCTAGTAAAATGTATTTAGGTGATCTGCTAAAGAAAAGAATACATTGCATTTTGTAAGTACCCAGTCACAGCTAGAGATTTTGACAAAAGTTGACTTTCACACGCAATTAAACAAAATAATTTCAGTTTTCTAGTTTCACACAAGCTGATCCACAGACTGCCCTATCTCCAGGGTTATTTTGTACTGATAAAAAATCACGGGATTAATGTTTGTGAAAGAAGACAAGAAAGGACAGCATTATCATAGCCTTATTTTCTAGGTATCCCAAAGTGAATATAGGAAGAGAAGTGAAGCAGACTGCAATGTTAATGTATGAGAAGAGCCTGGAGACACTCTCATCAGTAAGTTATCAAAACACCTAAGTCTTACCTCTGTTGGTGCTCTCTCGAACTGAACTAGTAGAGATGCTGCTGACGGCAGCAATAAAGTTTTCCGTTGATGTTTTAGCAGTGGTACTGCCAGCGCTCACCTTCCTTGTACAGAGCTAAGAGAGAAGAGGAGTGAGGGGGCTACATTTGGAGAATAGAGGAACAGATGGAAGAGATCCACACACAGTTCTCAGCTCCACAGCAGGGTTTCTGCTCTGGGACTGTGGCGAGTGCAACTGCTCCGAGCCCAGTCCTGGATGTAAACCAAGTAACTCTCCCCAAGCAGAGTGGATGGCCAAGTGCTAAGGACTTCCAAACACAGCCTTGAAGACAATAACAAAATAGAAGCTCCAGGCCTTGCTAGAGCACACACAGAATTTTCAATTTTAAAAAGAACTCGAGCTGCATCTCAATTTCTCATCCCAAGTCCCAGAGAAGGCAAGGAAGAACCTCACTTACTGTTTCTAGCATGAGCTGCATCTCAATTTCTCACCTCATAATGACTCTTACAGAATTTTACCTTAGGAAGGTGCCACTCACTGTTGTACTTTTTATGGGAAGTTCCTATAGACTAGTAACGTTCAAAAAGGACTGGCAAACAAGCAAAAGAAAAACCAAGACAACACCTAGCCCCATGCACACCAGGCACCAAAGGCCTCAGCACCCTGCTGAATAAGAGCCATGGATCACTTTAGTTAGAGCTAAACCAGCTCAAGCTGTCAGTGAGACGCCCAAGAGAAGATCTAACCAGATTGAACTGAGTCTTTTTGGTCCCACTGATGTGTAACTGTTAACAATACAGGGTTCAGAGGTGTTGGTAAATACTGCCACACTTGCAATAGCCAGAAAGTTGGGGGGGGGGTGAAATTAACACATGCCCCAAAATTTAGCAACTACTGTAAATATCTAGACAACCCAGAACATTTCACTTCCAGAGCCTACTAACGTTATTTTGGGGTTCCGTAGTTTGGTTTTTTTCGGTAGTTGGGGTTTTTTTTGGTGTGCGTGTGGTGGTTTTGGGTTTTTGCTTGTTTGGTTTTTTTGTTTGCTTGGTTTTGCTTTTTTAAAGTCCATTATTAGTCAGTTACACTATGCCTTGCAAAATGTGCTTTTGTAAGTTATTTTCATAGACACAACTCAACTGAAACAATAGCTGCATAATAACAATAAAATAAACCTACAAAGCTACAGTGTTTGATAATTCCTACGTGACGTACAGGGGGGAAGGACGGGGGTTATAATAACAGAACATCATTTCTTCTCTCTTGAAAATTTAAAAGATGTTACATACAGACTTTGCAGTTTGGCAACTACACATCAAAACAGACAGAAAATCTTCTGTTCTCCACTGCTATTTCAGCATGGGAAGGTCTCATACACAATGCAATAGATTCACAGCAGGTCCTTAGAAAATACAGTACCTTTAGTACCTTTGAGTAAACAGGGGACTTTAGAAGGTGAAAAAATGAATACAACAAGCAATCCAAACAAATTTTAAAATAATTTCACGAATGGTTTCCCTTTCAGTAAGATAAAAAAAAAAAATAAAGCTGGCGGCTCTAAAACACTCAACTGATAGCTTACTTATTAGACAAAAATTAGTGTCCATTCAACCATGAAAAAGACAAGCCATTATATGCTATAAGAGCAATCAAACTGACATCAGCTACTGTACATCTTGACACTTACTACATAATCAAAGTAAACTTTGCTATATGTGACTGATCTAATGTACCTGTCAGTTATCACCGTCTCTGCTCAGATGAGCTTGTGTGTCACCTATATACATGGGACAAAACAAATAAATAAATTGCAATGTTATCTCTTCAAGCTGCTCACACAGTAAGGGGAGAGTGCTTAGTATTCCGTAATGGAGTTAGGAGTAATTTACTGAGAGATAATTTCTTTTGGACCTAAAATCTCCTGCCTCCTGTAGAGCAGACAAATAGAACTATCTAACAGGAAATGGGGCATGATAATATTGCTCTTTAAATAGAACTAACAAAATGGAAATACAATAGGCATTACAAAATATACAGCTAACAGTTATCAAAACCTTTGATGTTTTTATAGCTATTTACTTCACGAGATTGTATTAGCTGCTCCAGCCCATTTTAATACAAGAAAAGTTCAACGTTTTTTTTAAACACTTTAAGAAAAAGTTTAAACCTCTGAAGTAGTACTCTCAGGTATCTGGGGAAACTGAGCAAGAGGAGAGAAAGCCACTTCGTTGATGAAGTAACAAAGATATGTCAATCAGCTCCAGCAGCGGTGCACACGATGGACAACAGTTGCAATAGCACTGATGGTTTAATCATCCAGAACTAATCTTCCTGTATCTGAACAGAGATGCAGCAGGGTGCAGAGGCCAGGACACTCACCTGGGACTTGAAAGGCTAATTCTACTTGTGACTCTGCCCCTGCAGCTCCACACACCATAGTCAAGATGTTTCATCCTTTTGCCGTGCTCTGCCCTGTCTGCAAAGCACAGTCTCCTCAGGGAGAAGAGCATCACTCACCCTGCTACTCTGCAGTGCCACCAGGACCCTGAGCCTCAGCCCTGCCATAGCACAGTCCTCCACCGAAATCATTCAGAAGAGGTTGCCTGGGCCCCCTCTCAACTTACAGGGCTGATCTTCCCCAGCAAAGCTGTGGGGAGCCCAGCCAGCAGAAACTGCAGAACCAAGACTCAAGGAACCCTTCTCACAGCAGTGTTGCTTACATATCATCTCTTCTCTGCTGCTCTGTGTGAAAAATCAGATTTCAGACAGCAGTAAGCTCTGTTCTAGCATTGCAAATCCAAGTTCTAAAGAGACTGAGTTCAGCTCACTTCTTTTACTACCCTTCTTGGCTTCTTTGCAGGGCACACAGTCCATCCACTACTGCATAGCCAATAAGTGACACAATTAGGCATTGATGCAGTAGACATTCGTACTGTAACAGGGGTCCTTTTTTCCCTCCTCACCTTCCCTTTAAGCCACACTTTTAGCAACCGTTCCTGAAGTTTGAGAGGAACAAAATGAGCCTGGAGGACTAGGAAATTCACCACGGATCCTTGCTCAGAGGGACACTGTGTTTAGGTTTCTTCCTTGTAAGAACTTCCAGCTCTCCTCCAGTTTGCCCAACACAACCCTTCAGCACAGCACACCTCTGCCCCTTGCCTGCAGCCCCGAAGACAATAAGCAAGGTCTTACTGGACAATTACATTTGTCAAGCTGATTTTGGAAGGTAATTTTACATTTTTTCCTGCTTGATACATATAAATTCCTTTCATTGTATTCCCTCTTGATTACATCATTATACCCCAAATCATCTTGGTTCTGGCCTCTCTGTTGTCTTTTCTCTTCTGTCCTGGGCCCAGTGATACCTCTCTAACTTGAAAAGATAAATTATCCAAGAACAAAATTGTTGCTTAGTAGAAAGCAAAATGATTGCAAGTCCCCAAGTGCAGCTTCACTCTGCATCCTAGGGTCAAGTTGAATCTCCAGCCCCCAAGAATGCTGTTTTGTAACATTTTCAGGGCACTCCGTGCTGAGCTTCTTTCTGGAGCATCTCTTTTATCCTTTTGATTGGTGTCACTTCCCTCTTGGGGAACTTTCAGTACAACAAAATATTTATCAATGCTGAATTCTCTGTGAAGTAGAAGAGCTGGGAAGATTCTCTTCAGTGGAAGATATTTTAAATATTTCACTTTCCAAGTAGCTCTGTGAATGCAGGGAAGAAATATATGACTTAAACACAGGGAGTTACTGACCCAGAAGTGATTAGCATTAGCGTAAAGCTTTCAGACCCTTTTTCATCTTATTGATTCTAAGCAGAATAAATCCGTAAATGATAATAGGGCTCAATTTAAATTACCTACAGCAAGTGCTGCTTTTCAGCTCTCGTCAGACAATCATGCTGTTCAATCAGCTCCATTCTGTATGTACAAAGCAAATTAATGTGTATAAAACAGTCGTAACTCAGGCCAGTTTTCAACAAAAGAATCTTTTATGTAGCATACAACTGCCTTTTATTGACATGCTTTTAATTGAACCTATAATGCTATGTCCATATTCTACCTAATTATAGCAGAAAATACATATATCTTTCAAAATATTGACCATACCTTTCCCTTTGCAAAGTTTCCAGAAACTTTACCAGGATAGAGAATGATGTTCTCAGTTAAGCTCGGACTTGTTCAGAAACACTAAAAGGGCATGAGAAGACACTTCTGAGCACACTGCAGCCAAGCAACGTCTCAAGGATGATTACATTAGCACACAGAATCAGCAAGGCCGGTCCCTCGCTCCTTGAAGGCAGTCTTGTAAACACGCCTCTCAAAAGCAAGTCAGAGGGCACTGCAGTATGTGACGTTGATAGAGAAGCCTCCAGTCTGGAAGAGTTGTTTCTTAAGCAACTCATTTCTGTTTCAAAAGGGATCTTTAGTGCGTCTCACTTTCTTTACTTGTGTTGCTCAGTTTACCAGGGAACAGGCAAGTCCCAGGAAGCCAGGATACTACTTCTTTAACGAGTGAACTCCTGGGACAACAGAAGCAGCAATGGCAGGAATCAAAGAATTAAAGGTGCACGCTGGCAAATACTTCTGGGTCAATCTAAGACATGTGCCCACTGGGATTATCTTTGTGAGGATGGTGATGCCAGGGGTGGGGGAGTTTGCTTGCACTAGTCTCTACCATTTCAACTGGGATGGCTTAAAGAGAACTACTGGGGCATCCTGCAAAGATGAAGGAGGATGACAGGACTTTTGCTTCCAGTTTGACATTACCAAGTCCAGACCTTGCCTTCAGGTAGGAAAAATCCCGCTGACAACTTCCACAGCCTTTGCAATAAAGCCTCAAGCTAAGACAACAGCACATATTCCTCTTTAAGAACATGCGTGCCATGCCATGGTTACCAGCAGCAAAGAGCAAATAAACCCAAGGCTAAAATCAACTACACTGTTGGCATCGATTTTAACATGGGTAGAACTCCACCTCAAGGATGTACCTTGACAATTAGCCAGTGTTATTGCCAGGCTCTCCTGACAGGTCTGCACTCCACAGACACGACACATAGGACTCCTATCTAGCATTTTGCTTGAAATTTCTTCCTATTAACCAGGCACCCCAAATGCAGGTGAATGGCACAAAGCAGCCGCTCTTGCACGCACACGGACGCAGCAAGTAGCTGGGAACACCACACAGAAAGGCAAGTTCTTTAGCAGTAGACAAACACTCCTCCTGATCAACACACACACAAAAATCTGTAGTTAAGTGATTCAGCTACGCTTCCTGCCTTACGAACACGCTTGCCTGGCATTCAGATGAGCAGCTGAAGTGTGCTAACCACTGCTCCCACTCAGTGCAACAGCTCTCTACAGGGGTGACCTTCTTTTCCTCTTTCTTCACTCTTCCTTTCTTGAGAAGTTTGTCAGGCACTGCAATTAAAAGTCTGTGAGCAGTAGCAGAGTTGAAGTAAATGGATGTTTAATCTCTCTGGGGAAAAATTTACAAAGTGTACTGAGATGTATTTACTGAAGATTTCACTAATTCAAATAAATCAAGTTAAAATTACAGACCAGTCTGCCTACTGTCAGTTTTCTGAAAACCCTTCCATTCAAAAAAAGCAAATAAAAACGGTAAGTTCATTTGTCCTTTGCTTTTCGACTGGGAGCAGAGCTGACATTGATGTTGTGGTGAAAGACATTAGTATTTAACTACTTGAAGAAATTCACATTACCACAGTGTCCTTTTAAATTGCTGTACTTATGTTCGCCACATAAGTTGCTATTAGCAACTGTAAAAAACAAAAAAACCCTTATATTACTGCCTTGAACGCAGCAATGGTTTATTGTGCTAAATTCTTTAGAGCTTTCTTCACTCAATATTTGAAATAAAATTAAAGTGCTATCCCTGAAAAAGAACTATTTCTTCCAAAGCGTATATATCACTCGCTGTAAAAAAATGACTTTAAAAACTAATGTAGCTGACAAGTAATCTCCAAGTTTTATATCATGAAGTAAAACAAGTTCTTGTGAGAATATTGACTTGCCCCTTAAACTTCACTTTGCAGCTCTTAACCCAAATAAAAGCACATTACTAAAATCTTTATATTGAAGCGATTTTGATTTCTTTGGAGCGTGTGATAACTCCTGTTTGCCCTCCAACAGTGTAATTGTTGGGGTTTTTTTTTTGCATATAACTTTTCCACGTTTGTATTACCATAAAGCTCTAAAGGAGTAGGGTTTAGCTGCTATGTGTTTAAAGAGGAACCAAACATTTTATCTAGGACAGGTCAAACACTTTAAGATAAACTGTCATTAAATATTTAAGTAATGCTTCTTAAAGAACGTGTGAGTACATCTGATGTTTAAACCAAACTAATTTTTTAAATGTGTGCTTTACTAAACAGAAAACATGTCTAATGTTCCCATCTGGTGGATACAGCCTTCCATTCAGTTAAACACTGAAACACCAAACAAAATACTTATTCCCGAAACAGTCACACTCATCATTAACAGCGTCACAACGTGGATCAAATAAAAAAGGTTCTCATCATATTATTGGCACAGGAGGATCGAATTAATAATTCAAGTGGAGAAGAAAAGGTCCAATCTGGTAGCATCGTAGTAGTAAAGAAGGAATAGATAAATAAGACAGGAATACAGTTGGAGAGTCCTGCTTTGCATCGTGCCCATGTGGCAGGCTCCTGGTTAGCTCACAGCACCTTCAGTCTTCCCCTCTATAAATCTGGGCAATAACACCTCTCGGACTTGCAGGAATGAACGTAGGAACAAGCAGTGTTGGTACACAAGCAGCTTTGGTGCTCTGTGTATGCAACATACTTAAATACAGCCATCTGACCCCATTTCAGTACCATAAGATAAACAAAAGCTTCAGAGGATGAAATTTTTCTGCTGATGTCATTAAGAAATGCTTATCTCTCTCTGCCAATTTATATCTACAAATCTAAGTAGTCTCAAAACTTGCCTTTATGAAGTTTAAGGTTTAGTGCCCTACCCCAGCACAAAGGCAGAATCCCTTACACAAGTTCCGTTAGGCTCCAATACCTGTAATATTCTTTGTGGCGTTTTAGGCAGCGGAACACAGCTCTTTAATAAACAGCCACGGGTAAGGAACAAGGTAAGAGTGATAAGAAGAGGAAATGTTGGCTCTGAATGGCAGGAAGTTGTTCACATCACGTGTGTCTACCCAGGCTGGCTTGAAGATACACTTCCCTCGTCAGTGCCAACACACTGCCCTGAGAAATGTAGTTCAACACACCTCCAGGAATGGGCTGAAATATTGCAGAAGTGGGGCTTCCAGGTCTGGCTTTAATGCATCAAATCCTATTGCATGAAATTAAACAGGGAGCAAAACTCCTTTTCCACAAGCACTCCTACATAGACCATCTCCAAAAATATTAAAAAAATATATATCTGCCTCAGATTCTTCTTAACTGTTACTTATTTTTCTGGCAGTACCGGGGGAAAAAAAAAAAAAAAAAAAAGAAGGAAGTCTGTCTAGATTACTACATCTTTCTGCTTAAGTTAATTTTTCTTGTCTCAGCAGAACTTATCCTAGACTTCCATTATTTTCTGCTAGTAAAAACTGTTGTTGCTTTCTTCTGGAACAGAGGACCCAGATTTAGTTCAGTCATTACATTCATTTTTCTAATGCATTCCAGGTCTCTGGAGACAGGTGGTGCAGGACCGAGAGAGATAAATATAGCTGCCTCTCCATGGAGCATTCTGTTGCCTCAGGTTTCCAAATCCAAATTAAGTAGTTAATGATTTATGTATACACTGAGCATTAGCATCTTTGTGCCACATTAGTCTTCAGATCACAAGTGGCTCTAAAGAGGCTTTAGACAAACAAATGAATATTAGGTTGAATGATTCAGCTTACTTCACGTAAACAGTTCCAGCATGCTCACATTGATCATCACTAAACTGCACAGAGGCAGGCAGTCTCAGTTGTAAAGTTAAAAAAAACCCCAAACAACCCAATGCTACCACAGAAGCAGCAACGAGTCCTTGGCTCTTTTTTACAGTCAAGTTTTATCACACCTATATGCCCTTCTCCTGATGGATTACCCAAGGTCGCAACCATTCGCTGCACATAGTGCTTTTATTAACGCTTCACTGGGGCCATTATGAAATTGCAGGACTGCGTCTCTTCCTTTGAAGGTAACTTCCAGCTTCCATAGTCACAGGAAACGCTGAACACATACCCTCCGTACCCATGAGCAGAGGCCAGCTATTCTTATGCAAGTATTCATGATTTTTTTTACAGTAACTTCCTGTGCAGAGATCTAACTCAGACTTTTTAGACACTGAGCAGGCAACACAGGGCAGCTGTCAATTCCTCATCCTCACTACACCTGGTTGTACATAGTGCTCTTTAAAGCAGAGTTCCCTCTGAGGGTTTCTGGGTTGGTTTGCTTTTTTTCCTCAGATCTGATACTCAACATGAATCCTTTCATCACCCTAACAATATACACAGATCAGCAAAAATATCTTTTTGGCTAAGATAGCATCGAGCTACATCAGCATTTGTAACTTCACCTTTATCAACCTTCAGTTACAGGGGTGGCTTGCTCTGCATACGCCAGGTCTTGTTTTGCTAAGAATGCCTCTTGAGAGTCCTGAACAAAATCTTTGTCTAGCAAGTAATTACTTTTTTTTTTCCCTTTTCAGTACTGCCCTACGTTATGCAGCCTGTTATTTCATAGAAACTAGAATTGTTCTGGTTGGAAGAGTCCTTCAGGATCATCAAGTCCAACTGTTAACCCAGCACTGCCACATCCATCACTAAACCATGTCCCTAAATGCCCCAAATACATGTCTTTTAAACCACTCCAGGGATGGTGACTCCCCCACTGCCCTGGACAGCCTGTTCTAAGGCTTTACGACCCTTTCTGCGAAGAAATTTTTCCTAATATCCAAACTAAACTTTCCCTGGTGCAACTTGAAGCCATTTCCTCTTGTCCTATTGCTTGTTACCTGGGAGAACAGACCAACCCTCACCTCGCTAAAACCTCCTTTCAGAGAGCTGTAGAGAGCAAGAGTCTCCCCGGAGCCTCCTTTTCTCCCGGCTGAACAGCCGCAGCTCCCTCAGCTGCTCCTCACCAGACTTGTGCTCCAGACCCCTCAGCAGCTTCGCTGCCCTTCTCTGGACCTGATCCAGCCCCTCAACGTCCTTCTTCTAGTGAGGGGCCCAAAACTGAAGCCAGTATTTGAGCTGTGACCTCACCAGTGGTGAGTACAGGGTGATGATCACTTCCCTAGTCCTGCTGGCCACACTGGTGCTGATACAACCCCAGGATGCTGGCTTTTCATTGGTATTTCCTACATGTCAGAAAACATGGATTATACTGTGCCTTCTGCCTGCTCTACTATACAGGGCAAAAATAGCTTAATTACAGACATCATAGATATTTCCCCAACACTGGAATAATCATCAGTACTACCTAGCCAGGGAATATTTACCCCAGCAAAGCTCTTTTGGTCTTCTCAGAAAGCACAATTCCAATTATTATAGCAGAAATAATCCAAGTCCAAATTTTATTTCACTGGGAGACCTTTAAAATGTTGTGTATAATTAACACCCCCATCCTTCCCTAAGCATGTTTACAGTGGGCATTTCTGTTATCGTGAATCATGGTACAAGTACAACTCACCTCCACTTTCAGTCTTTACTTTTGGTAAGGAGCAGAGGCCCTGGTTAAGACTGTGGTGCTGCAATGCTGAGTGCAGTAGAGAGTCTCAAGGAAGAAGCTTCACTTCCAACACAACAGCTCAATAGTGAAGAGGAATAGCAGCAAAGCCCACTGCTGAGAGAGAGAGCAACAGAACACAACACGAGCCACGAGACATCAGGCATCTCCTTCCAGACCTAGTGCTCTGCTTGCTGGACTGGGGAGGCACCTCCTCACCATTATGACATTGTAGGATAACAGATTCTATTAAAACAAAACAAAAAAGTTAAAAATCCTAACATGCTGATTGCTGCTCTTGAGCAACTCCAGTCTGAGCAAAGTATAGTACAACTCCTTTTAGACTTTTTTTTTTTTCCCCTTGGGGTGCTGCAAGGATTTACTGTTTCTTAACATAAAGCAATTAAGAAGAGTTCTTAGAGACAATGACTATCACCTTCCAGAAACACTCTCTAGCGCTGCCTTTTTAGAACACCATTCTGATGGCATCCAAGTAGAGAAGCAATGCTAACATGGCCAAGCCAAGCATTCTAGCAATGAGCAAGACTTGGGTTTACTCTGCAAAATGTAAAGCAAAGTCATTCCAAAAGCACTTGTTCACTTGCAGGGATGGCCTTAAAAAGAAAAATTCAGAAGCAACTAGAATAATAGTGGGTTTCCAAGTTTAATTTTGCTTTGCAGGCACAAGATCATTACTGCAAATGGTTTGGCTTGACCACACAGAACAATTAGACTTCAAGAAAGGGAATGGTTGCCCAAAAAAACCAAACCAACAAATTTTTATTTATTTTTTTTTTCTTTTCTTTCTGCCTATACTCTGCTTTAGGTAAACTGACATCATAAGTCCTTTAACAACAGCACCGTTCAGCTGTACTCCCAGTCCCACATTGACAACAAGGCAATTCTCCGAATGCAGAGAAGATAAATGGAGTTAATGCTACTAAGCAAACATGACATTTTTGTTGTACTGTGATCATAGATGAGTCACTAAGTAAAATGATTAATCACAAATCAATGTTACTAGGCTCATTTAGAGATGATTCTCCCTTTGCAAAGCAGGTAGAAGCTCTAAATTTATAGGCTAATGCGTTTATTCTAGCTGTAGCAGTCTCGTTATTGGTCTTAAGCATCAGAGTCTGCAGGAAATTTGTGCGCAATTAAGCTAAAGCGAGGACCTCCTTATACACATTTTGGCACTTTTTTATCTGATAGTCTGTTGTGCAAATATATAAATGAATTGAAGCATTACAGAGAAATTACAGCTAATGTAATACTAAGAAAAAAATAGATATACAGCAGAATTTTAATACATATGCCAATAAGGTATCTAGACCATAAATTACACTCATTTTATCAGTCTGCAAATGGGTTTATCGGTCCGCAAATGGGTTTGTACTAAGATTTTAGACCGCTTCATTTTCGGGTGACTAACATTTGTAAGTTCTACAAACAATTTTACAATCTAAATTGTTTCAGGAGGAAGTACTGGGATTTGTTGAGTGGCATGTTTATAAGTCATACACACTGTGAATACTTTTTATTTGGTAACTAAATTCACCTTATTTAAATATTAGGCAGGGGGGGAAAAAAAAATATTCTTTCAGACTTCCTAAAAGCTTGCTAGCACCATAGTGCTTTTCTCCCCTTGAATCTAATGAAATGAAACCTTTGCATAGTCTCATGCACGTCTCTGCCTGCCTACCTCACCTGGCAATATAAATCGTTCCAGATCACGTCCAATCTCCAAAAGGTAATTTTACAGGGCAAAAGATTGTACTAGCCCTAGATATGACAGGCCTTGGATCCCTGTACTTCCAGAGAGGGACTCTCTCAAAGCAGAGCTGGCTGAATATTAAACATTATTTAAAGAACATTAAATAAATACATGACAATTCAATCAACTTTAGTGTTCCAATTTTGCTTTCAGAAGGGAGTCACTAGTTGACCATAATGAACACACTCGTGACAGTCATATAGTCAGTAACTTTGGACCCTCCTCACACACCCAGTGTTTTTGCTCTACTCAGCTGTACTTGCAATACTAGGAGTCACACAGCCAGCTGGAAAACACAAGGTTTACGCTCACACTGCAGTTAGATTCTCCGCAATGTAGCGGTGTTAATGAGGGGATGTGGTGGCAAAGTCCCCAAGCTGTTCTGCATTCTGCTAGAGCAGAGAGGAGTTGTCAAGTAGAACTAACCAAGAGTTGTGAGGTCCTAAGCAAAAATAACCGGTTGTAACTGCTAAGCAGCTCACAACGCTCTCGCCAGAAAGTACCAGCCAGACTGTGAACACACCACTGTGCTCTGACTTAGGAAGAGGGTCAAGTACAACAAGGTTTTTGGGCACGCACAAAATTGTCCTGCATGCAGAGCATTTATTGCTCAAAGAATACACATCCTCAAGATAGTAACTGATGTATTACACCTTTAGATATCTCTTGAATGCAGAGGACATCAAATCTACAGTGATCTAAACTATGCCTGAGAGAAGTTGTCCATGCATGAAAACTCACCAGCTTGTCTCAGCTCTTCCTTTGCTCCTTCCACGCACAGTGGAAGGTGAAGCAAAACCCTGTGGATAATCTATCTATTTCTACAGTGAACAAAGAAAGCAAGTGCTAAACCAACTGCCTTTCAACTAAGGACCGATGATTTGTATGATGATGTTTCTGTGAAAAGAACACAAGAGCTGAGAAGATAGTGCTGCTTCTTAAGGGACAAGGCACAGTTTCCAGCAAGCTGCCTCAGACCACCCTGCAGCCAGTGTGCTCCAGGCCTGCTGACAGCAGCTTCCCAGTTGAACATGAAAAGCCATCTCTCTACTATAGTAATGTGACAATTTTATACCAAAGACCTTATAAGTCATACAGTGAGCAAAGATTTGTCTAATTATTTCATGTGACAACTACAACTTGTACTTCCTTTTGCGTTTTGCTTTTATGACAGCTACTGACACGGCGATAGGAGAGGATGAGTCAGTAGCACACCTGCACCGTCACGTACGACTGCTAAAGCCTTCCCAGTTCTGCACAAGGCCATTAAAAGCTTGACTTCCAAGAACTTGAGACTCCAGGGAGAACTCCTCACATCTTCTCTGTGGTTCTAATATGCACTAGTGAGCTTTTTTTAAAGCTAACAATAACTGTCAGCCAAGTAAAGAGGAGAAAAAAAAAAAATGGAAAGAAAAAGACAACTGCAGAACAGCCCCCGTTGCAGCAGTATCCTCCTTTGTTCCACAGGGATCTCCAAAGCCATATTCAGAAGTTATTATTACAAAAAATAAAGGGTGTCAAAGCTACATCTTCTCTCCCCTGCCTTCCAGGGACAGACAGGTATCTACATTATGAGACTTAGTGCATTAAAAGCTGACTGTTTGTTTTCTATCTTCACTTGGTATTTGCAACTGCAAAATCCTCAGTTCACACCAAGGCAGGCTGAATTTGAAAAAGACCAGGGAATACAAAGCATCAATAGAGCGTGCACACAAGAGTTAACATCAGGCAGGAATATACGTGCATCCTTCCACTGCAGTAAGAACCATCATGCAGGAATTAGCAATCACCATGAACAGGAAAAGTCACTGGAGCTGTTATTATTGTAGAGCAAACCCCAGCAGACACAATCCTCCTTCAAAAGCAGCGTAAGAGGAGAAGCAAATCCCATTTTTTTTAATAGGATATGAGAATCAAGGAAAGCGTTTGTAGCAAGGCAACGTTGGCAGCTGCAGGCTCAAAAGGCGAGTGAGGCGACCACAGCGCTCCCCCTAGTGACGAGGAACACGGGCGCGTTACTCGCCTTCCCTTCAACTCCCGGCAAAGTGGTGGTCAAACTGCATTTCAGCTACAGCAATAAATCTTCCTCCGAGAAACTTTGCAGCAATACAGCAGGTACTTCAACTGAAGCATCATTAGAAAGAGTCTACAGCCAAGATGAATGATCACATTTAAGCCTCAGAGACGTGCTCTACAGCACGAGAAACAAGTTTTTACACCAGCGATGCTGCCGGCTACAAGCTGCTGCAGCATGGAGAGAAGAGCATGAAATGAGGTCTCAGATCAGAAATATGGATTTGAATTTAAAGTCAATATCAGCACCAGAGAAACTATTTTAAAAGTAGATTAGTGCTCTGGAAGGACTTGGCGGAGGGGGGAAGAATGTGTTTTCTATCTGGTAGGACACAGGATACTTAGGAGCACATAAAAAGGATCCAAAGAAACTAAGTTGTAACTATTTCTGTACAAAAAAATATTTGGATCAAGTGCACAGCTCAGGCCCGTGGTAGGAGAGGGCCAAGGACAGCAAGACTGTAGCCAATGCCATTCTCCCCCATCAACTTAGTAAAAGAAGTTTATCCATTTGTTTTGCCAGTGTGGAAATTTTGGTTCAGCCTGTGCCCAAACAGCATTTGGCCATCAAATGAGACTCAGTGCAGGGAAACTTGATACACTTGAGATAAATGAAGAAATGATTAAGGAGGGATAATAGGAGATCACAACTAACACACACATTTGTGACGTGACCTCGCTTGACAGATAGGCAGCTTACCAGGAGGTGCAACAACTCACCCATGCAACTGCTACCTTGGTAATGAACTGCTGCAAGAGGACTTGGTGAGGAAGTTCGGAAGTTCAAAACAGAACAGACCAGATCACCGAGATCCTGGGATTCAGAAACGTAAGTATCCACTTCCCTGCAGTTTCCAGATGCTATCCAGGGAGCAGCAAGTCCTAAGGACAAGCGACCACCACCATGGGTCAAGATCCTTGGCAATATTTCAATTTGTTTTGCTGCAAAACACTCTGCACCATCACTCACCTTTGGGTGAAAACAGACACAAAAAACCCCAAGCAGGTTGTTGAAGTGAAGGTAAAGCAGCACAAAAGAACAGTAGCTTCTGCAGGTACATTGTGCTGCCTCCCAAACCCAGACTCCACAACAATTTAAGGTCTCTCGACAGTATGACAACACTTGCTGTGACATGCAGTGATTCTGCCCTCATCTGCCCCTCTCCATCCCTCAGTATCTACAGAAACGGGCCAGGAGGGTAACATTTGGTCAGTTTTAACTTCTGCAAGCATTTGATGACCCTCAGCTGGCATAAACAAGGCAGCTGACCCCCAAGATGCTGCAGACTTGAACACAGAGGAATAGATCCATATGCCAGCTAGTCTCCTTTCAGGTCTTCAGGATTTTTTGGCTGGATTCCAAGAGGAAAAATGAATTTTCGTATTACACTTGAAACATCAGTATTGCAGAAGGCAAATTTCGTTTGGGGACCACACAGAAGGTACAGGCTGGCAATCGTCCTCATTGTGGTCTACTCAAACCACTAGTGATAGGAAAGCCACTGCCACTGCCTTGTCCTTGCTGGTGCTGCATGTCCTGGTGTGCATCCCTGCAGCTTCTGCTATCCCCAAGCATACCTGCTTCTGCTGTAGCAAAGGAGATCAGGATTTACAGCAGTAACCCACAGGTGCCAGCAGGATGAACGGTAAGGGCATGGGAGGTTGTCAGCCTGTAAGTCCTGTTGAGGATTGTAAACATCATGGGACAGGCAGTGGTGGTTTGACTGCTATGAGCACTGAGCGTGACAGTAGATGATTCAGTTATCACTGGCAACAAAAGTGATTAGACTTCCTCTGCCCATAGCTATATAGCATACAGCACATGCATAAAAAATCCTCTGGCAAAGAACTAAGGACAGCTTCCAGTTCAAGATCTTCGGTTGTATCGTTCACAACAACTAACAATTTTCCTGCAGAACAATTCTGATCAGACCTTGTGAGTAACAAGCCACACGAGGTAAGGAGGGACTGCTTTGCTTTCTGTCACAAAGAGCAGTTAACGCGTGCCACTTTATTTGTACTTTCTGCCTGAACGGCGACTATGAAGCCCTACAGATAAATCCCCCTGCTCCGAAGAAGATACCACATAGTCTTATCAGAGTATCTTTGCTATGTCATCAATTTTAATTCCAACCTGTACTTCAATATGCACATAATTATTTTCAAATACAGTGAAAACTGGAAGTCAAAGAGCATCAGTGACCAGCATCGCAGCTTTCAGTAAATCCTCCACAACTTCAGAAAAATCTCTATAAACATTGTGTAAAGTAGATACAGAATGTACACAGGACAGTTTTCTATACAAAAGTGCATTTTAGCAATATGATTAGCAGAGAACCCGGGGGAAAAAACCCAAACAAACAACAACAAAACCAAACCAAACCAAAACAAAACCCCAAAACAAACCACCACAAAAACCAAAACCCACACCAAAAAAAACCAAACCCAAACCCACCTCGATTTAAGCAGTACCATATACTCTAATGTATATCCCCATCTCTCCCCCAAAGAAGAAAAAAAAGCCAACACAACAAAAGCCCCACTTTTCCCTTGCTTTGGTTATGAACTATATTCAAGGCTTCAAGATTACAACTTTTTTTTTTTTTTTAATTGAGGAATTTATTTGTAGGTTGGAAAAATGTTTTCAAGTTAGCCAGATGAGAGAGAATGCAAACATGATTAGAGTTAAGTCAAAACAGACAAGCTTTGGATATTACTAGGATTTGACCTTGATAGATTAATAAACTATTTTTGCAATCCTTAAATAGAAAATTGTGTTGTTGACTTGTCCTTTCTATGCCCAAGAACTGCAAGATGAGTAAGCTAAAGATCATTAAACCAATGAATCTAACAGCATTTGCCATGAAAATCTGGCTTACAAGAAGGAACTTCAAAAGCCCCCAGAACAGTCAGATTTATTAATATTTATAGACCAATGCATCAACTGATTTCAAAGCTGAAAGAGCGTTAGGAGAAGAAATGGCTTCAGGCCATTCAGCATAGATGAACAGTAAATATTGCCATTTTTATAAGTTTCTATATTGTATATGCACTCTGATGTAAATGCATATGAATAAGTTCAAGCAGGTTGGTTGGTCTGGTTTTTTTCCACCAGTGAATGATCTGCACAGGTTTCAAACCACAAAATGAGAACTAAAAGTCAAGCCCAGCGAAGTCTTGCAAAAACTTCTCTTGCTCTTCTTAGTAAGCACCCCATACTGAGCATACTATAACCATCTCTTAATCAGTTTCCCAGATAAAGAAAAATAGATATTATCTTAACAAAGGATGACATTAGATACAAGCACAAAAATTAGACAGGTTTGTCAGGCAGCTACCTTTCTTCCTCATATTTAAAATCGTATTAGAAAAGAATGTACTCTGTTGTTTACAGTCCTATTGCAATCAAACTTTCAGTGCTCCTTCTAAGCCTTTTAGGAGAAAAAGTTACCACGGAAGCAAACCATTAACGTTACAGGGTGTAAATTGGTTACCTTCATATTACAGTGGGTACAGAGGACCTGGATATACAGCTTCAGTACCACGGAGCCATAGAACTATGACCTTTCTCCTGTTTGTCTCTGTTTTGCTTTTAAGCTTGACATTTTTTATCTATGAATAAATAGCAGAGATTTGTTTCTTTTTTTTTTTTTTTTTAAAAAAGCATTAATAAGAACGCATGATTTTAGCAGTCTTGTTACTTTATCTTAACCCAGTACTCTGCAGATAACTTCCTGTAAAACAAAGCTGTAGCCACAATGGCCACACTCGAATCAGCAAGACCAAGTTTAATTAAAATTCCAACTGTTGTGACTAGTGCCATGGGTATCCAGTACAAATTCACAGAATCAGTTAGGTTGGAAAAGACCTTTAAGATCGTGGAGTCCAACCACTAACCCAGCACTGCCAAGTCCACCACTAAACCGTGTCTCTAAGCACCACATCTACAAGGATGGCGACTCAACCACTTCCCTGGGTAAGCATACAGCATACTGCAGGGCAAGACAACAGTCTGACAGAAACACCTCCCCCCTGCATGGAAGGACTGTAATGACTGTATCACTAGAACTATGAAGGATGAGAAAAGGGGAAAAAAATCCAGATGTGTAGAATTAGGTGAGAGGTCTTGAATCCCACAGCTATTTCAGGCCTGATTCTCTGTACTCGACAAAGACAACATTCAGGTGAGCAAGGTGGCGTTCTGCATTCTTAGCAGAATATTCAGAGTTTTGTATTCTAAGGTTATAAGCATCCCGGGACTATGAGATCACAGAGCTATAAACTATTACCATGGAACCCCTGAAAATCCACTCTCTCCTGTCATTTTAAGTGTCACACAAGTGACTGCAGTGGCCAGCTGGAGATGGCATATCACAATCAGCTACTGTAGCACCCAGGACCTTTTCATGCAATGTAACAGATGAGCAACCGCACCCATCCAATCACTTGGACTAAGCTATACTTACATGCTCACACTAAGATCAAGATGGAAATACTATCCTCCCTCATTTCATGATCTCTGGAAGCTAGTAGATTGGTGACCAAAAAACAACTGTACCTCTTCAAAATGAGAGGGTCTTCTCTCAGCAAAGCCTGAGGGATTTTAAATTCTGAAGAGCTGCTGAAACAGAATAAAGTGACACACTTTCATGCTCCACCACGCTGAGATATTGCACTTTTCTTACAATTCATTTCAGAGTCTCAATTCTCTACAGTATTAAATGTCTATTTTTCTTCAGAAAAAAAAAAAAAATCACATTTCAAAGTCACTGCAGAACATAAAGGTTGCACTGAACTGTGACAATGTACACACAGTGAAATGTTTCATGATGAATTCATCCATTACAGCCACAGTAGGTTGCAAGAGTTCAACAACTGCACCCTGTGAAATTAGCTGAATTGACAGCAATTCAGTTTTTAACTTCACCCACGATATTTAAAAGAAGCTCCAGATTTAAGTCAATCTAAATTCTCAGTAACTTGTATACTGGTTAGAAGTTGTTGGTATCGTTTCTACGCAAGGAAGGGAGTCATCATCCAGCTATAGTGCAGTACAAATACTGACAGGTATCAGTCACTTCTGGTTAGTGGCCAAGCAACTGGCCATGTGGGCCAGCTAACACTTGAAGGTTTTAATCAGTCAATGGCCAAGGCTGGGCACCTTCTGTCTAGCAGCAGTGAGAGTGACTAAGTTCACACGTACTAGTTTGACTACAGATCTCATTTATTTCTCATCAAAGCCCTTTCAGAGGCCATTGTCCAGGTGGTAAACTGGTCAGTTTATTTTGAGGCTACAAGAAATGCCACTTCTGAAAGAAAAATACTCCAGCTGTCAGAGCTACCAAGTCTTTGCAGGACAGGCAAAATGAGTGGGAGTAAATCCTATATGAAGTTGATCATGCAATGCTGCAGGATTGGGCTATGTCCTGCAATTACAGGCACGGGTGGCCACACTGAACTGCCAAACTCCCTAATTCACAAGGGCAAAATGAAAGTAATGAAACATCAAGACAAAGAAAAATTACTTCCTACACTCAGAACTAGAAAATATTTTTTTATAATTTAAGTTTCACCCTGAAATTTAGCAGTATTATATTTAACTCTGCTGTGGGGGGAAGGAGTTCTGTAACAAGTAGTCCATACAGATTGTCAGAATTAGAGAACAGATTAAAACTTCTACCTTCCTACCCAAAAGCCACCATTTAAAGGTAATTTTTTTATCAGGAGAAATTCCAAAAGCAGACAGACAACAGAAGGAGAATTCTGAAACACGCGATGCTGTAACAACCCACACAGAAGACACATCCTCAGCTAAGCATACAACTAAAAAGCACAGCTGTATTAAGGAAGCTCTCCTGCCAATAACATCTGGGGAAAAAAGCTACCAAAGTTGTGTGCCACTTGTTTGCACTTTTGTTTCCAGTAGCATTTTAACTATTTTAAGTAGTGTCCTAGACAACTTAGTTGCAAATTAGTGTACTTTCAATATATAAAGATGGTTTTGAGTGTTTTATTTTCATAGCAATATTAGGGATATACTGGTCAACCATTAGCAATAATAAGATACTGAGCAGCAAAATAACTTTCTGAAGACTAAGCTTTCAAGTTGCTGTTTTCAATTCTAATTTCTTCCTAAAGAACTACATTAAGCATTCTTTGCATTACAGATTCCCTGCATTAGAAGTCCTGCTTCTTGTGTTCTGTGTAGTTTAATTGCAACTTCTAGAAAAGGATTTATCACAGTAATTCCATTTTGTATGACCCAAGAGCAAGACTGAAAAAGGCCCTTTAGAACTAAAGACTTCTCTCCTCGTGCTAAACAATCTTCCTAATAATGGGAAAGGGGGACAGAACAAGCCAAGTGTAACACTAAGCTGGAAACACCAAAAAAGCTGAAGCAAAGTAATGCGTGAGTAGTGTCATCCAAAAGCACCCCGTGACTTAAGTCTTGCAAGGAAGTTAGCATGTTAGCCAAGTTCAAATCTCCTTAAAACGGTATCTGCTCAGCAGCTTCTCAGAAGACAGTTAATTTTCTGAAGTTTTTGTTGCAAAATTAGTCTCAAAAAAGCTCAATACTTAAACCTTCTTACCAAAATTACACTTGAGAAAAGAACTGGTTTATATTGTTAACACTAATCAAAATTTGGTCAAGAAATATATGTAAACAATAAGGATAATACATTTAAGGCTTAGAAAGAACACTGATGAAATCACCCCTGTCACATTAAAACATCCACATCTCCTTCATGGTCCTCCTCAGTCACTTTTAAAGAGAGCACTTCTTCATTAAGAAATAATCCACTCAGTCTTTCCTTACGAGCTTGTCTTTGTTCTTTCAGCTGTCTCTTGCGTAAGGCCTTTTGCTGTAGTTTCCGTTGCTTGGAACGTTTCTGCCAAAATACAGAAGAGATAAAAACAAAATTTGTTCTGTAGATTAGAAAGTTGGAAAACATAAATTAACCTCTAAAATAATGTCTGCTCTGAGAAATAAGTAAAATGAATTCTCAGAGGTGGTGCAAACATTCATCCAAAATTGTACCTAATATTAAAATATCAATATTTACCACATCTGAGTTATGAGGCTGAGTATTATGCACAGCTGAGTCTTTGATCAGAAGAATCTTTACTGCAGGGGAAATGTTAACAGCCTTACAATAAGAACCTGAGATGTTTCAGAGTAAGCAGGAGCTGCTCCTCTCCTCCACACTTGTAATTGAAATTAAAAATCCCACAGTACTACTTTAATTGAAACATGCTTCTGTAGGTCACTCCTCACCAAGTAATCTCATGAGACATGTTGGAAGAGTAAAATGAAGATTCAAAAAGCCTGATGAAACTTCTGGGTGGGAAAGAAAAACAACAAAACACACAAAGACATTCTTTACTATCCAGAAATTACACCTAGATAAGGTTGATCAATCTTGAGGTTTTTGTTTGCTCTGGTTTGGTTTTTTTAAAAAGAATTTAGATGCATAAGCCCTTATTCAACCATCACTCACCTTATTCTAAATGAAAGTAACAAGATGATCTACTACAAACAAACTCACGTGATGGGAAGAGCACAAGTTCAAATTCCTTATAGTCATGTCAGAGGAAACAGCATTGGTTTAGCTAGAAAACTTCAGCAGATCCTCGGTTACTAACCACTCTCCTTCAGTACAAATAACCCAGCTAGGATCACATACACAAGCTTAACAAGTTAGACAGCTTAATACACATGTACATAATAGGAAACTTTACTTTTGAATCCCGGATTCTTTCTGCAGCACTTGTGGACAAATTGCTATCACTGTGCGCTCGACTCATGTTGGCACTGGAGTTTGAAGCGGAGTTAGCAACACTAGAACCACTGCTGCTTGCTGAGCTGACCATGCTGGCACTGCTGCTGCTGGCACTGGCACCGCTCACACCACTGGTACTCGCACAACTGTAGCTACTCCTCTTCCAGCTCTCCCTTGCAGACCGTTGACGTGGTCCATGTTCCTTGATATAGTTTCTCACCTTTAGAACAGAGGCAGCAGAATTACTAAATGCTGTGATATTCCTTTCATGAAAAAAAACACAATTAGCCTATTAATGATCAGGTTACTGGATCAGTTCAGTTAGGCTTCCAAAACATTTTGCTGTGACTGCTTAAATCCCAAGTCACCTGGCAGTCATCAAGAGATCATAACCACGTGAATATTAACTTCATTATGGAAGGAAGAAAACTAAATAACGAGGTTTGGGGGTTTTCCCTCCTCTTGTGCCCCTACATGCCACTGCTGCTATGTAACAATAAGATATTATTACAACACCAAACAGGAACATCAGTCAAGTTCAACTGAACTAAGTTGCTTACCTAATGTATCACAACTCTTCACTTTGCTAGGTATACTCAAACACAAGTGAGTGTAAGGAAAGCTGTACTTTTCTACATCAAGATGAAACTTGTATTTGAAATATAAAACAGGTCAAACCTGTAAGAGCAATGAGTGTTTTCCATTTTCAATCTTTACCTTCATCATAATCACAAGAACAACACTGCTTGTGTTGTTCAGCTTGTCTGGATACGTTTTTCCCTTTTTTTTTTTTTTGGGGGGGGGGGGGGGGAATTTTTTTCCCCAACAGCACATCATGATACTACAAAGACTAAGATAACAGCAGCACATACCAATCAGGTGCCCTTTGTTATAATCTGTATTTTGTAACTTCTTTAAAATGCAGTTTTCTATATCCATTTTTACGTTAAATTTCTGGTTTTCCCCAATGAATTCCAATCCCTTGGAGTTTTAAATGCTCACTTATATTCAGTGAGCAAATGAAGATCCTCAACCAGTTGACTGTCATGAAGTGGAATATGCTTTGACATAAGCAGGGCTGGGCCCACAGCAGGACTCATTACACACACACCACTTTATGCTTTACACGTAGTGAAAATATATAACCGCAGTCTTTCACGTAAAGATTTAATACTTACAGTATGCTGTTGAACCCTCTTTACACTGACAGTATTGTGCTCTAGTGTATCTCCTATATCTGATGATTATAGGTAAAAAGTGATCACAACTCTGCAAGAGGTTTTGCAAGACATATCAGATGCTGAAACCACAAAGTCGAGTGCACAAACCTTAACTCACCTGTTTCAGTTTTTCATCCGTGAGACAGTTCAATTCAATAATGAATTCACTATCTGTAGGGGAGATCTGAGCAGTAGGATCGATAATTTTAATAATATCAAGTTGCTCTCGAAGGCCCATCTCTGTACTGACTTTGCGACTCAAATATTCAATATATTCAACCTGGGACCCAAAGAAAGGCAGGTCACTTTAAAGTATTATTGATTCTAAATGAGTGACAGAAAAAAAAAACCAGAAGGACCGACAGAATAAAATGTGCTCAAATATCATGTTTCCTCATTGATTCCAGCCTCACCGAGTGTCCTCAAAAACACAGGGTGAAACACACGTTAAATTGCTTACTACAGGTGCAAAAGACAAGATTTAATTTCAAGAATCAAGTAGTACTGCATAGGTCTACATCTACACCTACAGCAATCCGTTTGTCTCTTAAGATGTGGCACCGATTGAAAGTTCTTCTGCATATTACAGTTCTCACATAGAAACAAAAATCGTTTTCACCTGTTCATCATTTGTCATTGCACTCCATGGAAGTTCATCAAGATTCCTATGCTTGTTTTTCTTTTTTGGAAGCAGACAAGGAGAGCTTGGAATACTAGGTATAACATCGGAAAGTACATCGCTCCCACTTGTAATGTCGCTGCCAGGCAACTTGTAATGTGCAAGAGAAAGAACAAAGCCTTAGAATACAGTAGGCAGATTTAAAAATCATTCTAACACTATTAACAATTCAAAACATACCGTCAAATTAGCAAAGCATCACTCATCTGGGTACTTTAACAACTTCTTAATAATTACTCATAACCCTGCAGCACTCCTTTGAACCTTCCAATGCACAGCAAGTGCAGCAAACTCAATTCACAATATTTTCTACTTATCAATCCTCTTTTTAACAATTTGCAGTTAAGAAAACAGTAAAATGATTTGTCATTTCAACTATTTCCCTTCCCCATCAGTGTATAAAGTTGTCCATTACAGTCCAAACTTAAAGCTAAAGCTCCCATTTTAAAGCATGTCTAGTTTAAGGAAGATCATTTCAAAGTAGGTTTGTAATTTAGACCACACCCCATAATTACACAAGACAATCCAATTAAAACCACTGGTATTTTCCTGGAAGCAACTGCAGAACCTTAGCTAGCTTCATTTATACAACTGGCATGTAATTTGTGAATGCACTTCCAGTGAAAGTGTGACAGCTGGATTACTCATACTCAGATTCTGCCAGATAACACCATAAAGAGCTACTAAAAAATCTACAAGTCCAGTCAAGTATGTCTCTTAAGAAATGCCTCTTTAAAAAAAAAAAAGGTTTTTTTTTAGAAAGCTAGTTACTAATCAAACATACTGTTAGGTAGCTAAGACATGGGAAGTTACTTCTCCTCAAAAAAAAAAAAAAATCATCAAGTTTATCAGGCAATTAATACTTCACAACTCAATGAAGCTCTGAATCTTTGGGATCCAACCCGAGTTGTTCCTACAGGCTGCATCAGACAAATGCACTTGTAACTGCTGTGGTACGATATACACAGAGACTGGCAGTGAGACTAAACCAGGGAGAAATCCAGAGCTCATCTCAGTCCATGGTATCTTAAGTTCATTTGCATCTTTTGGAAGAGAATTTGCTCTTTCTTGATATCAGTTTTCAGCCCTCATACTGCACTTCGAAGACTCTGTGTGGTTATGACAAAGTTTAAAAGTATTCCTTGTCCCTATGTATGAAGCACCATGTTTTCTATTTCAAGGCTACTTACACGCTCACAGTTGATTTAAGTCTCCAATACATAAAGAGATCCACATACCACAACTGAAAAACTGCTGAACAACGAAGACTACCACAAACTAGAGATACCTGACCAGGACTGCATCCAGTACAGACTAGGAAAATAGAGGATGTGATTCACCTTCACATTTTTCCCATCCTGGTGAGAAAAAGTGAGCTCTGTACTCTTAATGGCACAGAAAAAAATATGAAAATAGGCTATGGCAAGAGCTTCTACACTTTACCTATGTGCCAGCTCCAGTCCAAAAGAAGATTTAATCTGACCAAACCACTGGAAGCAGACACATATACATAGATTTCATTAGCAGGGCAGATTCTCAATACAAAGGATCTAAGCTCATGGCTACAAGACACACGTGGGTCACTAAAACCAAACTACCATAATATGTAAACATCCCTCTTTGAAGAGCTGACCTTCAATCTCTCCTCCAGATTAAGAACACTGGAATAAAATGGAACAAAACATCATCTTTATCGCTGAAGATTGAGCTATCTGCTCTTACATTCAGTAGGTACCAAAAAAAACAAATGCTGAGGACTTTTCAACTACAGCTAAACCCAGCACTTAACAGTCTATATGAAATTTTACACATGAAGTGAAACTAGCTTACCTGCCATTCAAACTCACTGTCTGACCAATCCCAGTATGTGCTGATAGAAGAAGAGACATCACTGCAGACACTGCCCTCAGGGAACAAATCAAAAGAGGTGAACTCCTGGTCATCCAATAGAGAGTAACAGTCATCTTGATCACCAACTGAAACCGATGAGAACAGCTCCTCGCTGCACTCCGAGCTGGCTACGCTCGTTCCACAAGACGTCAAGTTCCACCTGTAAAAACAGGACAAAACAAATAGAACACAGCAAGTGTACTGGCCTTGTGTGTCCTGAAAAATTCTTTTAAACTCCTAAAACTATCTTCACTTCTCTTGTCAGTCACATTATACATTGATTTTATTGAAATAAGTTAGAATTATGTAACTTGAAGTCTTCTATTCTAAAATATTTTTAAATGTATATAGACAACACCCAGGAGAATTCAATATTAAACATGGCTAGACAAAAATCCATATACAGTTAGTATATTTACACCTCTATTTTAATATAGTAACAGTTTCCATCTCAGAGCCATGATTCCTGTAGTATGTAAATTTGTTGTTGTTGTTGTTTGGTTGTTTTTTTAAATACACTGAACTAAAAATGTGATTTCCCATATGCTGGGATATTTAAACTTCCATGTAAATTGAAATAAGCAAAACTAAGAAGTAAATCAGTTGGGCTTCAGACAAATAGGAGTCAAACAGAAATTCTGAGTTAATAATCCCGCACAAAAATAAAGCTCAATAAGGAAACACATTCTGGATATACCCAGGGCTCCATTATTCATTGTTTTCAACTCTGAATACCAAAAATATTCGACATGTTGTTGGAACAAGACAGTGCAAGATGGGAAAATGACCCGTGTGAAAATGCTACTCTGACAAAATGAAACGCTTCCCCCCTATTATTTCATTTACAGAGCTACTTAAGGTTGTGGCTAAAGGAAAGCAACTGAGGACTCAAACTTCACAGAACAGGTTTTTCACTCTAATGGGAGTAAGCCAGAATTTAACAAGCTCATGAAATCAGTCTCCATATCTGGATTTATTTCACATATTGGTGAAAAGTAGGTCGAGACAACTATGAGTCAGCGCAGCACTGCAATATGGCCAAAACAATCTGAAAAGGGCTTCTAACATTCACCACACAAACCCATGAGATCAACTCCTGTTCCATCAGCCTATTCAGTTCAGCCCAGCTAATGAGAACAACATTCCTCTATCCAAGAGGCAAAGCTGAGAAACGCCATCACCCAGAAAGTCTGGTCCTTGCCATTGTTATTTAAGCTGCATACCAGGTTGGCTAAATATGTTTGTGAGGGACTCACTCCCACATCTATTTGGCCAGCAGTGAATTTATCCAATGTTAAAGATATTTCAAACCCCTTTATTTTAGCAGATTGAGGAGATCTTGCCCTCCCTCCCTTCCTGCATCCCTTCCACACCTGCGGTGTTTTACTGGTACGGACCTTTGCAGGCAGGGCAATCAATCCATACAGAGAGGAACACGAGCATGGTGATACAGCACGTTTTTGACCATTACTACAGTTTCAGCATTCATCAAATATCAACAGGAAAAATAAAGTACACAAAGTTTCCAGACCTCTCAAAACACAAGATGAAGGACTCCACCACCAACCAAGTCTGCCCGGGTACTCCAGGGGTGCAGTACCACCGCAGGTACAGGCAGTCAGCCCTTGCTTTCTCATACCTAGGGGGGCCTGCTCTACTCGCTGGGCTGAGATGAATTAACAAGAAGTAGGAACTACATTAAAATTACTTGTAACTTTACAAAAGTGGAAAGACTCATGCGAACACCACAGATTGAGCTGTGCATCTGCAATGGCTTAATCAGCGCAAGACAGGGAACGTCCTTGCCCAGAGAAGTGAAACACCCACTCAGGATGCCTGGGTTACAAACCTGGGTTTGTAAAATGAGCAAACCTGAGTAACACACAAAAAGAAATACAAAAAGAAACCTAACAAGATTAATTAAATGCAGATTTGGCAAAGCTCACACATTTATCTCACAGATACGGTACAAATACATCTTATTGTTCATGTCACAATTGAGTCTCAGGTTGTAAGAATTAGATCATAGTAGCATATCATGTTTGATCACAGCTCTTCATGCTGAATCATTTAAGAATATGTAATTAAGAGCTTGCTCTTGTGAATGTCACTTTTAAAGTGTAATTTCTATGATGTCATACAAATTAAACTGAAAGATTAACTTATTCATTCTTCATTATGATGTAGCAGAAACACTAATAACCACTGAAAGTATATTGCAACTCTAGAACAGGAACTAAAAACTACCCCACATCTATCTTCAAGACCGAGATCTCACAACTGTTCTCAAAAAAAGCTAGTGCTATATTCAACTTTAAAACTATGCAAAATTAGTAGTAGCAGAATGAGGTTCTGAGGTAAGCAGGACGTGGTTTTGATTTTATAAGCACAACCAGAATTTCTTTGTAGAGCTACATTTGCATTTTTAGAATAGATCTTTTCAACAAATTACAGGTGGAATAATTTGCCCTTAATTAGTAGCATAGGATGGAAATGCTTCTGCAGGAATCAAGTCACCAAGCCGCCTGACTCATTCTGAGCCTCTCCAGGTCTGCTTCGTGTCCACGCAAGGCCTGCCTTTAATTATTATAAACGCACCACTCACAAAGTGCCCACCTTACAGCGCTCAAAACTGCGTCTTCAGAAACTCGGAAAGAAATAAACGCACCTTAAAAAAGCTCCCACTCAAAAGCCTATCGTCATTAGCCAAAGCCAGGCTAAGCTCATACACAGCCCTGCCCAAGGCAAGCGTAACCCGAGCAAGGCCGTGCGAGGGGAGTACCTGGGGCAGCCGGAGCACAGTCACACCCGGCCCATACCAGGCCGGGGAACGGGGGAAGGAAGCAGGGCTCTCCTGCGTGGGCAGCTCCGACCCCCGCCCGCCGCTGCCTCAGGGGCAGCCCGACGGGTCCCCGGCGAGG
>JAAGNO010022505.1:10785-25513 GCA_033439905.1 Ceryle rudis
GGAGGGAGAGTAAGACTGCTTTGGTTTTGCTCGGGATTGGGTGGTTTTCTTTATTAAATCTGATAATTGCAGACCGTACCAGCTCTTCCTCAAGACTGGAACTAATGTGATGTGGTTTGCTTGGAATGGAGTTGTCTGTCGGGAGATGTAACCTCGCCAAAATGCTTCTATTTGAGTAGTACTTTAGTTAAGGTGGGCAGACACCCATAGTCCAAATATATCTTTTTAATGATTGAAATAAAGTTTTATCCCATTTTCTTAAGCTAAAGTCTTACCCATGTTTCTGTGTACTCCTTTATCAAGCTCTAGAATAACAACTTATTTAAATTTAAGAGCATTTTTGTTTCTGATTTAGAACAAAAATAGCAATGAATTATTTTGTACTACTCTAAGAGGGGAAAAGTCATGTTCACCTAAATCTTGATTTTTGATAACATTAGAGTGAAAGTCAAAATTAGATTTAAGGAGAGGTTTTAGTGCAATAGGTGTACTAAAAGGTGAACTAAAAGGTGCACCAGAAAGAGAAAGTAATATAACACATTTTGTTTGTTTGTTTGTTTCAGTTGGAAATTTTGTCACATAGAAAAATCTTCATCCTTTCTTTTACATAAAGAACTTTGTAGAAGCAAAATTTTATGCCTTGCCCATCTCATGAATGGATCTCAATCTCTTGTAACCTTAATGGCAAAGGTTACATACGGATTGTTCAAAACCAAGTTTTCATAAGGAAGAACCCTGGAGAACAAATGATATTAGTCCCGAGGAAATTACTTTTACTGCATGTTTGTGACTGTAACAGACTGAGAACAAAAATCAATGGCTTTTCCGCACACCAAGTACCCTTGAGATTATGAAAAAGCAGGGCCTGAATAACTTATTTTACTTTCCAAAAGAGCGCTGGGACAAGCACAAAACAAAATCAACAAAAACCCAACCCATTCTCTGTTGCAACATTCAGTGCTTGCTGCAGCTTTGTTTTCCCAATGTATATTGCCATGCTGCAGCGTTCCTGTGCCTAAAGGAACACTAACCTTTTCCTCAGGTGAAGAACAAGAATGTGAAAAATGCACATTTTTGCTCAGTGCAGATTTCCTAAGTCATCTTCAGTAATTCATTTAATCTCACTGTGTATCAGTTCCATACTATAAAAGGGGGCTGTTATTTTCAACAAAGTTGTGAAAATGTATTGTAAAAAATTTAGAGGGTAGACAGCCATGGGAAGTATATGTAATTATATAGTTATATAACCCTTCTTTCTCCCCTTTTCCTGTTTTCATTTAGATTACTGTATTTGTAATTTTAGTAGAAAGTAATGATATAGGAGCCTGTATTACTCTGGAGTGTCGTGAGGGCTGGTTGCATCGGAACGTTTTCTGTGTAAGGAAATTAGGTTTTTCTTCTGGCTAGAAGCAGTGTATAGACAGTGAAAACTCCCCTAGAAAGTACAAAGGCTGAGTGGCTTGTCATACTTCTATATGGTCATCTGACAGGGGAATATTGGTCTGCAAATTATAATTTGTTCCTGTCATAAGTGCTTTTTTTACTAATTGGTCTAGGCAACAGATTAATGTTAGTTTTGAGTTTCTGTACAGATGACTCAGCTTTGCCAAAGTAATTCGCAGTGGCCTGTACCTTCTGGGTTTCTATTAAGTCAAATGGGTGATTTTAAGGGTGTTGTTCTGCCAAAGTCCTTTCACAAATTAAACCCTGGCAATTCCTGTTGTGCCATGAACTCATTAAATCAGGGTAACTCAGCCTCCAACTGCTTTTACTATAAGCACATAAGAACAAGTTAATGACAAGTTAATGTCTCTTCAAGTTTTATTCATGTATGTGCAATGGATATTTTTTTTTTTTTCCCCCACTGGAACTTATTTGGTGCTGGGGGCTGGCAAAAGGCTTTCTGAGACCTATCTGAGTCTATTTAAACCATGCCCTCACAAAATGACTTGAAGACTGTATTCAAAGACCCCAAACTCATTTTCAGTCTGTGGCCACCTAAGAGCACCCAGAATTTTGCCAGACAGCCAAGTGAAATCACCATTTGACAGAGTGACTGGCAGATTTAGTCATTAGAGGTGATGAGTGTGTGTCAGCCTGTCACAGCATGCACCAGCGCTGGTCTGGCATTTCTCCGGTAGCCCTGTTTTCCTCCCTGTTTCAGCCATTCCCCTTTAATCACAGGTTTTCTCTTTTGTCTTTCCCAGGCAGTGTTGCCATAGCAACAGTGTCTCTTGACCATCCTGCCTTCCTCCCATCAGGGCTACCCTTATCAGCCTCCCATCAGCAAGGTTTCACCCATCTTAGAAGCTCTCCCTTAAAGCTGCTTTCCCAACACACACATGAAAAGTTGTTGTACTGTTGAGGTGTCTCTGGACATTGCAAATGGAACTGCTGGGCTGGCATGTGGCTTTATGTTGTAAACTGGCACAATTTTCCATGCAAGGTGTTTGTGGCAAGCTGCTCTTGAACTGTTCAGCCCAAACTATAGGTATCTGTCAGCATTTGTAGGCACTGATACAACGTGGTAGAAACAATACTCTGGTTCCTTCAGTGTTTGCATTTCTTAGGAAGCCAAGAGTTTTTGTTTTCTGACGGGACTTATGAGTTTGGCTTGTGGAACACTTATTCCTTGAAGAAACCATACCTTTCCAGTATTTGTTAGGTAGACCAAATAGAAACTATCACTTCCCCCTTCCTGAAAATCTCCTCTTCATATTTAGACTTGACCTGATTCTGATATTGTCCAGCCTCACTTAGACAAAGATAAACCTGCAACTTCAAACCCACTTCTTATTCCCAGGACAGATTTTTTCTCAGGCAAATAATACAAAAAGTTGCAGTGGGATTTGTAAAAAAAAAGTTACTGGTTGGTCCTGAAATATCTTCCTCAAACCTTCCTGATTTACTGCTCTTCTGAAAGAGATTCATTCAGCAGTTATAAATTTCCCTTCTCAATAAGACCCCAGTGGGTAGAAGAACCTTTTATAAGGTTTGATGAATGTATTGAAAGGATTAATTAAAAAAATATTTCCATAAATATGTAAATGCAAAAATTAATATATTTTAAATAATTATGCAACAATCTGTCACAACAGACTACTTATACAAGATATTTCCATTTGACACAAAGTAATGTGTCTGTTTATTAAAATAAGGATTAATCTTGTGTATTACATGTGCACACTGTTTTATACATTTTCACAAACATCAGCAAGTCCAAACTTAAATGATAAACTTCCATAGTTGGGGCAGCTAGTGAACAGGTAAGTGGGTCTGAGTGGGCGGAAAAGAATATATATATATATAGAAAATATCTAAGAATCACAGAATCACAGAATGTTAGGGCTGGAAGGGATCTCGAAAGATCATCTAGTCCAACCCCCCTGTCAGAGCAGGATCACCTAGAGTAGGTCACACAGGAACACGTCCAGGCAGGTTTTGAAAGTCTTCAGAGAAGAGGACTCCACAACTTCTCTGGGCCACCCGTTCCAGTGCTCTGTCACCCTCACAGTGAAAAAGTTTTTCCTAATGTTTTAGTGGAACCTTTTATGTTCCAGTTTACATCCAGTGCCCCTTGTCCTATCACTGGACATCACTGAAAAGAGCCTGGCTCTGTCCTCCTGACACTCACCCTTTATATATTTATAAACATTAATGAGGTCACCCCTCAGTCTCCTCCAAGCTAAAGAGACCCAGCTCCTTCAGCCTTTCCTCATAAGAAAGATGTTCCACTCCCTTAATCAACTTTGTGGCTCTGCACTGGACTCTTTCAAGCAGTTCCCTGTCCTTGAACTGAGGGGCCCAGAACTGGACATAATATTCCAGATGTGGCCTCACCAGGGCACAGTAGAGGGGTAGCAGGACTTCTCTCGACCTACTAGCCACCCCCCTTCTAATACACCTCAGGACGCCATTGGTCTTCTTGGCCACAAGGGCACATTGCTGGCTCATGGTTATCCTGCTGTCCACTAGAACTCCCAGGTCCCTTTCCCCTACACTGCTCTCCAACATATCAGTCCCCAACCTATACTGGCACTTGGGGTTCTTCTGTCCCAGGTGCAAAACTCTACACTTGCCACTGTTGAATTTCATAAGATTTCTCCCCGCCCAGTCCTCCAGCCTGTCTAGGTCTCTCTGAATGGCAGCACAGCCTTCTGGTGTGTCAACCACTCCTCCCAGTTCCGTTTCATCAGCAAACTTACTGACAATGCACTCTGTTCCCCCATCCAGATCAATGATGAATATGTTGAATAGTACTGGTCCCAGTACTGACCCCTGAGGGACTCCACTAGATACAAGCCTTCAACTAGACTCTGCTCCACTGACCACAACTCTCTGACTTCTTCCCTTCAACCAGTTCACAACCTACCTCACTTCTTGGTCATCAAGTCCACATTTCCTCAGTTTAGCTACGAGGATACTGTGGGAGATGGTGTCAAATGAAGATACAATATAATCTATTCTGGAAATCCCGTTATCGAACCATAATTTACCTGAATCTAAGATGAAACATCTACCAGAGACAGAATTATGATTGTAAGAGAAAATTGTATGCACAGTAAGATGTATTAGTAAACTGAATTTCCTGTGTATGTAATGTAGTCACTGGATATATGGCCCATAGGTGCTGCTTGACATTGCTAAGAGTACTATCCCAAGATACTGATGTATCTTATTGCCCATTAATCCAGTAGATAGTTAATTGAAGAGTAGTAATAGAAATGGTTAAACTGGTAGCCTATTACTCTAAGTAGTAGAGGGGGTAGAATTGCACCAAATATATCTGATAATTTTAAGTGTAGAAACATAACAGTAGACTTTAAATTAGCTGGTATAAAAGAGTCCTTAGGGAAGTAATTGTGAATAATCCTCTGAAAGTGTCGTCTTATTGTCTAGTGTTCAAAAAAGGAAGTTGGATCAGGAAAAAGGTTAAAAATGAAAACTGGAAAGGAAAACCTTGTCTGTACTAAACTCCTTGGTGTATGTATATTCTGAATATTTTACGATTCTAGTCATGTTATTTCAGAAAGAACCTCAGTGGACAAAAAAGGTACAGAAAAGGAAAAGAAAAATGGCTAAGGACATAGAATAGTTTGCCTACTGAGTGAAAGCAGTCAAAGTACACTATGTTTTATCTTGGAAAAGAAGTAATCACTAACAAAGGTAACAGAACACACGTGATGTGAACAGTGTGAATAAGGAATAAGTTTTGCTGCTTCTTATAATACCAAAACTAAGAAATACTCAACCAGATGACTAGTTAGTATAAAGACAAGACAAAAATAAAAATAAAATAAATAAAGAAAAAAATTTTCACTCACCAGTTAATTGAAGTTGTAGAATCCGTTGTCACAAGATGTTGTGGAGGTTAAAATATAACTGATTTTGAAAAGTATAAGTGGGTCAAAAATAGGATTCCACAAATTTATGGACATACTTTCATCAAGGGCTACTGAATAAGAAGTTCAGATGCAGATGAACCTGGCTGAGGACCTGCTTGGTTTGGTGGGACAATACATCAGGGAAGGATGGCTCTGTGTTCTTTCTCAGAGCATCTGCCATTTTGAGTGAAAGAGCTTTCATGCCACATAGGCTTTTGATCTGGTCCCATACAGCTATTCTAATATACTTTCTGATGTGATCGGAAGGGATGGATATAGTGTTGCCCTGTACAGAAGAAAAAGTTTTTCTCAGCACGACTAAATAGACTGAGGGAAGTACTCCACTAACACAGCTCTAATGCTCCATTTCTACAGAAGTAGCCTCAATTTCTTTGATGATAGCTTTCTGTAGACATAGCCAGTGTCCAAATTACATGTCTAATTGTTCTTCAAGGGTAAGTTTCCCATAAAAGAAAAAAAAGGGCTTAGTTTTAGTGTTTTATTTAGCAATGAACTTAAAAAATAAATTATTTCAGTATTTGTTACAATAAAAAAAAAAAAATCAATAATTTTATTTAAGTGAGAGCATGTAAATTTTCTAGTTATCATAACTTAGAAATGTCCCTGACCTATCAAGTAGTGGTAATAAAATGAAATAGAACAGGTCAAATTCCTGTAGAGCTATACAGAGGTTGAATTTGATTTTAAATAATGCTTCACATCTTTTCCATCAAAGCTCTCAAAGTACTTTGGACTTAGGTGGCTTGAATCTCAGTTGGGTTTTAGAAACTTTTTTCCTAAATTGTACCACCATAAAATGGTATTTTTTCAAGTTCATTTTCATAGATCTTTTTCCTCTGTTGCTTTGGGCATTCCTGGTAACTGAAGTCCTGGGTGGCATTCACTGTCTGGATGTAACTACAGAAAATAGAAAAATTACAGTTTATTGTGTTACAGTGGAGTACCTATGGAAATGTTCATATACACTGTAGTCCTATTGAGACTTCTAGTGAACTGTTATGCTGTTCATTAATTACAGAAGAAAATCAGGCCAAGAAATGGATTCCAGCTTCAGAAATTATTATATACCTGTTACAGCTATGTTGTGCTAAAGAATAGCATACCCCCTCTTTTCACTTTAGATGAATTTCAGTTTGTACTGTCAGACACCAGTATGCAGTATGGAAGACTCTAAACTAAGCCAGCCTGTGGACAAAATTTCTCCAGGTAGATAAAATTATGCCAGGAATAAGTCCCCTTCATGTATATTTTTCTCCAGAGCTAGTAAGAATTTTATTATTGTTTGGAATAGTAGTAACATAACTTCAGCATTGATAGCTACTTAAAGATGTGGATGTTCTTGCTTTCTGATACAATTATTCTCTGAATGGAGAAGTGAATGACATTGGTTCTTCATTTTGCTTTCAGTTTTAGGGGAGCAAAGGAGCACAGCAGATGGGAGCTCTTATTATGTTTTAAATGTTTATGCTGGGGAACTGTTAAGTGGGATGTCACATCCTACTTCATCCGTCATAATGAGTCAATGCATGTGAAGAGTTCAAGATGTTCCCTTCAGCAAAACGAGGCAGTGTGTGCCAGAGAGAACAACTCTGTGGTTTTGTGTTCACAAATAACTGTAAGTACTTAAGGAAATGACAGAAGTACAAACCTGAACAACATAACGCTCTCCCAAGGTCAGATAGCAGTGTTTGGTGAATAATAATGAAGTGTCCTAACCTTAACTACTGCTCAGTTTTTACTTGTCTAACCTTAGCAAGGAGGATTAACTAGGAAAGACCCAGAAGCGACAATGAAAATGATCAGCAGTATGTGAAGAGTTTCTTGAAAGAGAAGATTAAACAAGGTAAAAGTAGCTCATTCCTTGAATATATAACAGGAAACATGATAGATCTGTAAGAGATGGGTCTGTAAGAGAAAGTCTGACAGAGACAATGAATTGGATTCTTCTGTTTACTTTGTTACACACTAATGCACTGGATAGCTATAGAGTACCACATAAATAACAACTTAGAAAACTTCTGTCAGGCTCTTTTCCCTTAACATGATTCATCACAAAAAACCTGATGGAACCTACTGCTATAATATATTATTAAAACTACATGCCAATAGCAATGTAAAAACTGCAGTAGCATAAGAAAAATGGAAGCACTTACTTATTTTCCAAACGACAGTTTCATAAGAGCTGAATCCTTGCACTTCAGGATATAAATTAAGAACTAATTAAGTGGGAATACAAATTAACTTTCATCTTAGTCATGAAGGGTTTTACTGCTTGCACTTTGTAGCTTTCTCTAAAGTCTCATCAGACCACTGGCCAATACTCGTGATAAGTCTGACAACATGTGACACTGCCCTGATCTTATATGGCATTTTTTCCAAAAACTAGAGAGCAGTGGGGTTGGGTTACCTCTATCCCACTTTATCTGATATGCTTCTCAACCACAAAATTGATCAAGTATGAAGAAGCCATGTTTTAGGAAGCTTCATGAACTGAGCTAAAACTGAAATACAGAGCAAGGCTTAGAAGGCAAACTCTTAGGATCTGAAGTTTAAGTAAAAAGAATGAAAAAAGGGTTAGGGTTGTGATCAGACCCCATCTGTCTGATCCACTTCTCATTACATGGAGTCATTCTCAGTAAAATATTATCTAAATTGTTATCTAATTGTACCATCACTGGCCAGAAAGTCCCTTAGTTGCTCAAAATAAATATGTCAGGACTGCTGTCCACAAATAAGTGAGCTTGGGTCTGGTATTGCACAGCTGACTTCATAGCTCCATCTTTTCACAGCTTAAAAATCTGAGTTTACCAGGTTTGTGGGCAGGCTTTGCGGGCTGCACTGAGCGATGTGTTGCTACAGTGACATTGACACGATCTATGGAAAGCATAACAAGCTTGGTGCCAGCTCAAGGTTTCTTAGTGGTGTTCGCAAAGCTGAATGAGGACATCCTTGGGGAGAAAACAATCAATTCTGATGGCAATAAAGATTGAAGGAAGGCTGAGATGAACCACTGAGGAGAATTGGATGATGAAGGCTGGAAAAGGTCCACAGTTTCAGGACATGCAAATAAAGAAGGACAACTGAAGGGATTCCTGGGGTTTCTGTGTCCCTAGGAAAGGCCTGTGGGGTTCCTGCAGGGCTCGTAGACTTTGAAGGACTGTTGGTACTCATGGGAGTATTTCTCTCTCTCTGATTCCTCAGCCTATAATCTTCTGGAAGAAAACCTCATTCCTCTTTACCTGTGACTGTTTCTTGTCTGGTAGTGGAGCTTCTTCCTCCTGCCCCTGGTGACCATGTTACCTGTGCAATCCTAACAAAAGTCCCCTCTCCCTTCTGCACTAGTGTACTGCTGCTGTGGCCTCAAGGGCTTTTGCTCACCTGACCCATTGCTGCTGTATGAGAGAAAAGGAAGAGGACAGGGCAGGGGTGAGACCTTCTCCTGTGACAGAGAAAGGACAAACATAAGTGGATGGGGGGACGCCAGAGAGGAGAGCAGTGACAGAGAACTTTGGAGGTTGAATTGGAGGGTTAGCACAATGTGTTGCTTAATTCCAGACCTCTCTCCTTCGTTTCTCCGAAGCAGGGACTCTGTGGTGCTCAGCAGTCAGCTACCATAAGCAAATGCTGATTTTGTCTATACATAAATCCGGTCTTGTACTTGACTACATGTGTTGGAGCTACAGCCATCTCTTTGGTTTACAGCAATAGTCTGAGCTCACCTTACACTGTCCTGGCACTTTTTGAGGGTGGGTGGCAGGGCTGCAGGGAGGGAATGAAGGGGAAGGATAACTGCTGCACCTGCAGAAAGCTCATGCACATTGTCAAAGTTGTTTGACTGAGACTTGGACAAACATTTTGGAAAAATCCAGCCTCCATACTTGTGTGCTTCCCACAGTAAAGCACAGGCACATATTTATCAGAAATCTATTACATACCAGATGGTAGAATAAAGTGGTTGTTTAAACACACTGTGACTTAGGGTAACCTGGGATAGCACATTCTCAAAATATGCTGCAAGTGTTTCTTCACAGATCCCAGCTAAAGTATAGTGATGAATAACTTCTGAAAAAACCTGGTAAAACAGCATGCCTTTTGTTTCTTACATGTTATCTAAGAGTTGCTGCAGCAAATACGAATCTAATGAATTAGATTTGGAACTTAACTTCATTTAATACAATGCTGAAGGAGAAGTTTTCTTTTAAAGCAGAGGCCTACACCTGTGCAGTGGATGAAGTCCTGAGGGACTTCCATGCTAGAATCTAAAGCACTAAACCACCATCATATTATCTGTCTGGTCTCCACTGCAGGACAAATCTGTGCCCTTCACAATGTTCTGGTCCAGGACACACACATGAGCTCTACCTAGGCCTAGGCGCAGAGGTCTTGGTCAGATGTGGAGTGAGCATGCCTCTGGCAGAAGAAATGAGAGATGTAGTGGGTTTACATTCCTCCATCTTGGGGCTCTATGAGGCAGCTATGCCAGTCAATGTGGTCAAAATACTCTTTGATTAGCACCTATGCATGAAGAACAGCTCTCATTCCCTACCTTACGTAGCTGACTTGAGCCTGCTTCTATTCATGGGTTATAGAACAAGCTGGATTGCTTAATAAGGCAATGCTTGTAGCAATTCTCTTTCATAAACAAAATAAAATCTACCGGGGAAAAGATATCTTGCTCTCTGCAGTATACCACTGCCTTGTTTTGATGGGTCAATATTCTGTGATTCAGAGACCCAGATGAACTCCCCAAAACTTTAATCATTAAGAATTTGCAATGTATTAGGCATTGCCTCCCTTGGAGATGAGCTTCTCAGAGATTTTGATCCAATGAGGTATTCCATAAGAAAATGTTTCTTATAGAATTTGACATGTACATTTCCATATTTTCTTAATTACTTTTCTCAATTACCAAGCCTTCGAGTAAAAAGAAAAACACAAAACATTGCACATTAATATTTGGTACAGGTTTGATTGTTTGCATTTTTCTCTCTATTACATAACTGGTTTTCCCTTCACTTGAAGGAAGTGTTATTACTCACATGTGATTCATAATCCTCTCCTCCACCTCACATCTCCACTTTCTCTCCTGAGCATGATCTACTAAGTATTCTGACAATATTTATTGAGTTACTTTCCATGTCTGCTAATACTGTAGAGGGAATATGGGCAGCAGAGAGCACGTGGGTCTCTACTCTCACTTGCCTGTTATCTGAAGAATTATGAACTAATTTTTGCTTGCACAATCTCCACCTCAAATAATGTCCAAAGAGACTGTTACACCTCAGCTGTTCTTCCTTATAACAAATTTTGGTTGCCAGATTTATTGGTGTAATGTCATTGCTAGAATCTTGGCTCCCAGAATCCGTTGGGTGACAGTCAGAACAAATGTCTCTGTAAACTGAATGGCCTGGATCTAAACATGACTGAAAGACAATAAAAATGCAACTCACAGTGCAGTTACTTGTACACAGTCTCCCTCTAGAGAAAAAAAACCCACAACTTTTAAATGTCAACAATAGTTTTGTCACTAGGCAAGATTTCTTGTGACTAGTACTCCATTCTGTCAAGCATATGGTCAACAACTTGCTGTGTCAAAGGAGCAATAGCACGTGTCTGTAAAATGCAAAACATCACAGGATTAATTAAAGAAGAAGAAATACTAAACAACAAAAAATGTATTGGAGTTCTCTTCTGCCAGTGCAGGGCCTACAATAAAATATGAATTTTCTTGATTTCATTTAGTCTTTTAATGTACTTGATTACCTTTTTTTCATTAAAACCACTTAATCTTTGCCTTGTTATTTGCATTGCTTTGTAGAAAACTTAAAAAATGCCACCACTGCTATTTCCCTGTAAGCTAAGTATATGTAGTGTAAAATAGCTTGCCACTATCTGAAGTTGATTTTATTTGTCTCTGTCTCTGAGAATTAGAAATAAAGATATCTCCTTTGGGTATTTGCCAGAAACATTGTAAATACAATGATTTAGGACCAGAGGACAAAGAATGGCATCTTGATACTCTCTCAAGCCTTGTATTCTGTGACCTTGGTGACTTATCTTTTCTTCATCTGTAACTACAGGGTGGGTGGGGAAAACATGCACAAAATCCAGCATTTTTGCATTTTGATTTTAGAGTGATGATGACTGGGCACTGCAGACCCTTCTCAGGTTTCGTATGGGGCTGAGGAGCCTATGGCAAGAGAAAGCCTAAGAGCTGTCAAACTAAAGACATTGGTGGGATAACCTTACAGGTATCTGTGATCTACAAAAAGTAAATCATAGGGAGGAGAGTAATTTGTCAAAGGGATATCTGGTAGTTAATTTTCATGTTAATTGTACCAGAAAGAAAAGAAAACAAGTAATATTATTAAGAGCAAATATAGGATGGGATTAAAATGTAACACATGGAATTATTGATAAATGCTCTTCATGAGATTAATACTCCATTCCTATTCCATTTTGAGTACTAAATGAGGTTACTGAATAGAAAAATAGAACTACACTGTGAAATGCAATGTTTATTTATTGAAGCAATTGAAAATAAATTATATAATAATTAAAAACAACTTCTAAAAATATACAGATGAATTACAACTCATGAAATGAAAGGTTAATGACTGACAGCATATATTGAAATATATCTGTCACTAGTTTTAACAGCATTTCCATTTTAATCTGAAAGAATAAACTATTGTTTGTTCAATATTCATATAGTGCAGAGCTTTCTGGTCTATGACTACGTCTCTTGAGCACTGCAGTAATTAGTAATGAATTACTAAAAGAAATAATGAGTAATGTGGAAGCCAACATCTCAGTAAGAAATATGATTCCATTGTGGCATTATTTAGCCTATTACTAAGAACACAGAAAACTTCAAAGGATATTTTTATTCCATAGTTGCAAGACAAGAGTATATCAGTATTAACATAATTTAGTAATTAAAATTAAAGGGATAATTCAATAATGTATGTTTATTTAGTGAAGAAAACCTGGCTCAGACAATATTATTGTCTAATTAATATAAAAGATCCTTAAAAATAAACAAAATAAAAATATGTAGATTGGAGAGTACAATATACTTAAATTAGTAAATATTTTTTTTTCTCAAGAATATGCTTTAATAAATCAAAGTATAGGATTTAGAAAGAACATTCAAGGTCATTAGCAGTTATTGCTCAAGGTTATAGAGCACCTTTATGTACATATTCCAGAGAAAGTAGAATAATTTTCAAGAGGGTTGAGTTAAAATATCTCTGTATTATATGAATGTCAAAATGGCTAGAGGAGCTAGAATTTAATATAGGATTAGTGTTAAAAATAATGAAAGTTAAAAAATCGGTTCAGTTAAGTACCATTTAAGAAGACAGTTGAAATTATTTAATGTGAAGATTGATTAAATGCTAGCAGTAAGTGCAATGAGGTGTTTGTACTGTTTGCGTTATTTTGGAGGTTAGAGATGCTGTCCCAAAATGTTATCAAATGCAAAGCCCATATGACAAAAAGGACTAAATACTGACTAATTTAAGGTACATAAAAGAAAATAACAAAACAAAACTATAAGATTTTGGTATTTAGTTAGGTTAATCACTATCTGTTTTAATTACTGAGACAGAATGGAAATCTAACAGAATTCAAAAGAATGTGGTATTTGCAGACAATGAATGGCTTCCATAAATAGAAACACAGAACACATTGAAAATGAATGTAAAAATGATTCTACTTTTTATTCAACACAAGCATGTAGATTTAAGCAAGACTAGGAATTCTTCTTCTGCCCCTCAAACACACAGATGATAGCTATTATAAAAGTGAGAGAGCTATTTTTTTTCTTTTACGTGTGTTACTTGATATGCAAACTTAGGACAGAAAGAAGGGTGAAGAATGGGCTAAGCTGAACTTGAAGGAAAAAAATGGTGCTGATAGTGCTAGCAAATGCTCAGCTACGTTTAAATTGGTAGTTAGTTTTAGTATAGCTAGTGCCATAGTAGTATGACAGTACTATGGCTTAGTAGTATGGCTTGATCACGGCTTATTGTCAGGACACCTTGAATGTCCCAACAAGGCTGTGACCTTTTGAATGACAGGTAACCCTAAGACAACTCAGAAAGATATGACATAATACATACTACTCTAATGTTCATAAATTGCATATCATTATCAGGCAACCACACTGCAAGAATTATGACCTCTTTGTACTTTAGCAATAATAAGACCAATGAACAAGGTAACTTAGTACAGTAGGTTATGATCAAATTAATCTTAAAAGACAAAAACACAAACAGCATCTTCTTATGGTTGCAATACATTCTGTGTGTATCAATTAAAGTAGTTAACAAGGCAAATTTGTCTTGGATATCAGCTGTAAATCCTATAGTCCAGCTCAATAATTGTTTTCAAGAGAACAATTTAAAAATATGGAGGCTGCTTTGGAGTAGTCTCTTTTCTCTTTTGCTTCCAGCATTGCCTGTTCAGTTAATATATGGGATAAAAATTCTTCACAGATATCTATGGAGGCATGCTAAAAGTATTGATTTTGGATATTCCTGAAATCAGAGCCTGGCAGGAGTCTGAATTTTTTGAATAAGGATTTGGATTCCAGTCAGGTCACTGTTCTAGAAAAGCGGGGTTTTTTCACTCTTCAAGGACAAATTTTGACTTCCTTTGAAGTGCAGAAATTCCCAATGGATTCTTTTAGTAATAAATATTGATTCATCTTCTCTCTGTCCTTTAAAGTAAATTGCAATAGTCCCTCCCTTAGCTGTCCTTGAATTTTGTCATATGGTTGTCAGTCTACGTTGGTACCTCTTATTGTCAGGAAAGCACCAAAGTCACTAACGCTGTTAGTCAAAGTCATAAATAGGTTTTGAAGAAAAAGTCTCTCCCTTAGAAGAAGAGCATCAAAGAACTAAACACTTCTTATTTGTATTCTGTAGCAACTCAAGGGCATTGTCAAGTGAGGACAATTCTGATCTCAGTACCTTTTGACCTTTAGCTGGTGGAACTGGTTATATCCATCTGATCTTGAATCACTTCTAAAATTTGTCAAAACTCCACTCAGTGGTATCAATACATACCTCTTCCTTCTGTCTTTTCATATTGATACTTTTAAATTTTCTTTATCAGTGAATGCAGTTTTGATTCTGGGTAGTGAGTTGCCTATTTAGTGAGGGTAAGTGGCTCTATATATTTCCTACTCATCTGTTAGGTGGTATCTAACTTTCAGAAATGTTAGATATTTTATGCATTATTCTTCTTCTCTTGGTAATGTTTTTAAATAAAATTTAATGGAAATACTCAGCAATTTTTAACCAAATTATCTTTTA
>JAAGNO010022505.1:33713-47802 GCA_033439905.1 Ceryle rudis
GATCAGTATTTTTTGCAGTGCCAATCCATCACTTCCTCTGTGGTCAGAGATTTTCAGAGCTTATATGACTCCAGTACAGGTCAATCCCCAAAGTCCCTTCCAACCCCTGACACACTGTGTGTGTGTGTGTTTGTGTGAGTTGATGCTTGTTTATCTCTTATGGCTAATTTTAAAATTGTTCAATATGAAACAAAATCCATTCTTGAAACCATTAAAAATATTTATTATCCATTCAACATATTAAAAATTTTGCATGCTCTTTTCCTGTGGTGTTGTCACTTATTCAGCAACAGACTCAGTGGTCCAGCCTAACAGGTATTGTGGTGAGCTGGTGTTTAATGCACCTTCTCACCACAGTGTGTGTGTGTGTGTGTGCACAGGCACACGTGTGTGTACACTCACCTGAAAATACCAATGTGGCTGGTGTGTGAGCATCAACAGAAACATAATTCATTCTGTCACCTATGTGAGAAGCTGCAGTAAAATACGTGTAAAAACCCATTGGATAAATATATTTTGTGCCATAAAATTCTATCACCTGCAAAGGCAGGTGTTAATGCTTCAGGAATACACACATACCATGGACAGTACTGCATAGTGCAGAAAAACTGGAGTGTGTTTGTGTTCCTGTAGCCTTTCCTTTAGCATTCAATTATTCGTTCAGGGCCAGTGTGTTGCTGCTGCTTGTCTATATATTGACACAATTAGTTCCATGTAGAGCATTTGCTTGTATCTAACTTTATTTGCAAAGATTATTTCAAGATGATGCCAGTGGGGGTGGGGGCATGAGAGGAAGAGAGAGAGAATATTTTTAATTACCTTTGTGTAGGAAAGAGAGGAAGGACAGATGCACATTGTAAATGTATCTTTTTTTTTTACATTTTTCTTGTGATATCAAGCATCAAATAGACCAATCACAATAGTTCAATAGCTTTATTTGTACTGGTTTTGGAACACTTGGCACTGCTAAGCACCCTTATGATGCCTTATTGTTGTTCCTGCTTGACATTCCCTGTCCTTGACATCTCCCTTCCCTTGAATCGATGATGACTGCCATCTTAGCCCTCAGGCTTCTCCACGGCTGCTTTCAACTGAGCTAGCCTCGTCTGTTATTTCTTGCTGCCCTACTTTTGCCCCTCACCACCCCCTCTTTTAAAGTCTACAGCAACTTTAATTCAGCTTGCAAGCTTGGCTGTTGTGGATAGCTTTTTTGAAAGGCAGGAGGTTTGCACACCCAGCTGAATCTCTGGTGGATATTCCCTTGATCTGGTGTGCAGCATTGACAGGGTGTCAAGGGGGCCCGCTGCAGCCATCCTGCACCCCTTCTACATGGTCTGACACAAAATGGCAGTTTGAGCCCAGTGTGGTCACTTGCCTAGATAATACATTTAAATATAAAAGTGAACAACTCCTGCTAGCAATATAGTTTTTCAATGCATATGGCTATCGAGAGGTAACCGCACCCATGGAGGATTAGAAGTATGCATTTATTCTTGGTGCTTGATCACACCCCAAGGACATGATTATCCCATGCCAGTAGTCATATTTCTTGTTATATCTTATCGCTTAATTGCAACATCATAGCAAGAAAAAAAGGGGGGGGGGGTGGGGAATAGAGATCAGGTGAGATATTGCTGAATTCATCTATAAGAGTGTATGGTGGTTTCTGAGCTGCTAGCCATGTATATTAATTAACCCTTCTCAGAGAAAATCCACAAAGGCGTACTTTCAAGAGAGATTCCCCCTGCTTCTCACACAAACAGATATGTGGTATAGTCTCTCTCTTGGTATCTTATGCACTGCTCCAGGCTCTTGATGTCAAAATATACCAGCTGAGAATGTAGGATAAGAACAGCCGTAGGCTTTCCTCTGGTCCTCAAGACATTTCAAAACTCTACTTTCCTGATTAGTATAATACCCTGTTTTCATCAAGAGCACAAATATTTTTTCTCCTGGTCTCCAAATGGGCAACTTTTACAGCAGTACATGAAAAACCTTAGCATAAAGAAAACTGAAAAACAGAAAATTCACCTGGGAGTCTGAAGCTGTAACATATTTACTTTTTCCATTGCAAGAAACATTTAAACAATTCCTTAACATTTATAACTGCACATCTATTTGAAATAATTGAAATGGAAACGTTAAAAGAAATTACATTTTACTAATCCATTTACAATGGTATAAATTGCTTCTCATAGCCAACTGCCAGGCTGGCTGTTTTATTTAATAACTTTAATGCTGAGGTTCCCCAAGGCAAGGAGACAGTTATCCCACCAACTGCAGAAGGTTTTACTGAAGTGTCTGCTGGCTATTGCCCAGGGATTGTGAAGGAGCTTGGCTAACAGGTTCACTTGCATTCCCTGTCTCTGACAAATATAGCTGTTATATGATTTAATGCAAACTAATTTAAAATGAAAGAGAAAAAGGCATAAGCAATGCATCCTAGCAAATCAGACTGTTTTATTAGTATACATTTGTGACTGTGTGGCTAGTAATTTGTCATTATAAAATATGTTGTTATTGCATTTTGAGATCCTGGGACTGAGCAATTATGACCTTAGTCCCCAGCAGAATCACAGATATATCTCAAATGTAAAGGACACTCAGAAAGAAAAATGTCTACAAGGATAACTCACAAATGTAGTCACTTGATGGTCATTGCTCTGTACAATGCAACTGTATCTACAGCATTTATTCCCATATTCAGTAACACCGTGGAAGATAATTCTTTCTCTCCTGTCTTAATGATGAGCTTCATTAGCCTGACTTTCTTTTTAGGCTGTGAGTAAACAAAATTTCCCTGGCTATGACCCTTTTTTTTTTTTTTGATGTTGGTTTAAGTGGAGTCAGTGCAGGGAAGATCAGGATCCAGATCATTTTCCTTACTGTGAACTCTACAGTACACTGTCTCTTTTGCTCATCATATGAAGGACAGTATTAGATACAGGCTTGGCCCCTCTCCATTCATCATGTTGCTAATTACTTCAGTAGGAGATATACTAGAGGAGCCCCAGGTTTCTCCAAAGATTGAAAAGTTGCTGACTAACACAAATTAATCTGCTTTTCAATAGTAAGACTGTACTGCTCTATGTGTTCAAATGCTGCAAAATGTTAATTGTTCCCAAGGCTTAAAAAAGCATGCACTTTATTACAGTGGGGAAGACTGCAGAAAAATCTGACAAGTGATTTTTTTCTAAGTCTCAGAAATAGAACATGAAGAAATTAGAAAAATGTATGAAAATATGTGGAATCCATGTTTTTGACTAAAAATAATTAACAATTATTGAAAATAGCAGAGATATTACCAGATATTTTTGTATTTTCAAATTATATCAATCACAACTGCTAAACACCTATGAATTATATAGGATCATGACTGCTTTTTTTTTATTATTCCCCTCAAATAAATATATTTTTATTTTCAGGAAAGTTGCCCCAAGGCAAAGGCTTGAAATGGTTCTCAAGCAGATACTATAATTAAGGATTGATCTGCACAGTGGGGAGAAGTTGGATGAATCAGACACTGACATTTCTTTCTTTTCACTTTTTCTTTATGAGTGAAAGACTGGATTTCTCCCAAGCAACATGAGACACTTATGTAGAACTGTGTAGAAGGTGTAGAGTTAGGAGTTTAGATATCCTTGATTGTCAAGGATTGTCAAAGACAGATAGGTACTTCCAGCTGGCAATTTATCCTATATCTTGTTATTGACGTTAGCAGGAGCCTGGGGCAAATATTCTTCTGACTCAGACACCTCAAGTAGGTGCCTGAGGTTGAAGTGGGATGAAAGGAGGCTGAAAATTTTGGTTTAGTTTAGCAAAGCCTATCTGTTCTCAATTACCTGACTTGGAAATAGTGATAAGTATTCACATACCAAATGGGTAGTCACAGAGGGAAGTCTTTGCCTTATCTTCAGTACCTTGATTCCCATCTTTAAACATATTTTCAGTATAAGAATTGCTCAGCTCTATGTCAGGAGCTAACTGGGCTTGGGATACCCATTGAAGAAGTGCAGCCTTTCATTTAAGTGTCCCTAGTTTGTTCCTAGCTATAAATCAAATTTCATGAAGAACTGTATGTCTTGTGTAATCAATATTTTTCTGCAACAAATTCTGGGCCCTGAAGTCATAGTATTTCTACATACAAGGATATATAAGGAGATGGTTATCTTGTGCCTTGTTCCTTCATGCTATAGCAAAAAATAGTAGCTGAGGAAATTAATCCACTTTGCCATGCATGATATTTGCTTTGTTGAAAAATTATTTCCATAGGAAATCAATTAAAATGTATATTTAACAAGCCCCATGCATCAAGAAAAATATAATAAGTCTTTCAAAATAGTACCTGGGTGAGACAGCTTAAAAATACAGCCCAAAAGAACCAAAATGGTTTGGTTATCTCTTTCCTATTGAGTTCTTTCAGCACAATATGAAACTATCTATCAATTATATATAATCACACTGTCACATACAACAATAAAATGCAAAAGGCCATAAAATAGTAGCACAGAATATAATAAATAACACTTATGTGGCTTATCTGACCCAAGACTGAGATGATAAACAGAGAGATACAGGTCATTATCTACAAATGCTTCTAAAATTCATTTTGGATACAATGAAAAGGTATCAGGAAGATAAGTCTCAGAATAAACTGGAATTTAATCCAGGGGTATTCTGTAGATTGACCTGACTAAAGATGTTTACTATCTTGTGCTCAGTGAAGCCTCTATCAACATTAATCAACTTGATATAGCTGGTGACGTTCTTGACTAATACATCTAATTATTGAACTTTGTAAAAATATTTTTGGCCATTTCATCAGTACAACTAAATAAGCACTTCTCTGTAATACTTTTTTTTTTTTTTTTTTTTATGCTATGAGAATTGATCATATCAAGATATACTAAATCTGCCAAGAAAGAAGATTCATGAAGAACAGTCTTTCCTTTGGATGAAAGGACATTATCTCTAAAGGGCTCTTCACAGGAAATTGAGGAACCAACTATGTTTATAAGTCTGCAGGTCAAAGAAATCAAAGTATCCTGAATTCTCTGTTGTGAACAGAAGCACAAAGGTTTGGTATTACCTGTCTGACTTGATGAAACTCTGCAGTTTCATGAAACTGGTTTAGCAATATTTTTTGGCACCTTGATTTTGAGTTCAAGTTCCGAGCCTTCTGGTTATAAAACAGGTCAAAATAATTTTGTCTGTCAAAGCAGAGAATTTTCTTAAGAGACTAAGATTATGGTCAGGTGATTGATTATTTTATTCAGGTAACAGTTCTCTTCAGTACGTGGTCAAACCCTCTCTTGTATCCCAATTTTGCAGTTTCCCCCTGGTGGTGCCTCTCTTGCAATACAAGCTGCTTTGCACTTTCCAATTACAGTCAGTTCTGCTGCGATACTGAGGCTGACAACATTCCTCCAGATACGATTCTTCAGTGCCATGGCAGTTTTTCAACTTTTTTCCCTGCCTTACTTAATTTGTTCAGTTTGTTAAGTTGCTTGGTTAGATCAAAGCTAAAACTATACTGACCACCAAACCTAAAATAATATCCCCATTGTTGTAACTGTTGTTTCACACTCTGGGACAAATCACATCTGTGCTATTTCCACATTTTACACACACAATAATTCTTGTGCCACCTCTAAATGTCCAAGTTTCTCGTGACTATACAGGTATGCAACAGTTATCAAAATGAGCATCGTTATGGTGAGATTTAGGCCTACAAGGTGGATACAAATCCTCAAGGAAGCACTCATGTCCCATTGCAATCAAAATTTGTCATTTCACATGTAGACTGTTGGTTCACTTAACTTGTGAATTGAGAGGAAAAATTAGTTATGTGAAAATTATATAAGTAGAGGACAAACATCACTCCTGTGCAGGAAGGTGGTGGTGGTAGAGAGGTTGCATCAGAAAGATAAACAACAGACCCAGAAAATGGCAACTGATGGATCACTCTCTGCCACAATCACTCCCTAGCTTGTGAAGGTATTCTTTGGAAAATAAACCAAAGTGGACTAAAAAAACCATAGGACTCCAAATTTTGATGGTTTTGGCTATATTACAGAAGAAATAGGTAAAAACTTTTTTTCCTCTGAAGACAAACAGTTCTTACATGCTAATTTTCATAACTTTATTTTACACCTCTTTCATGTTCTTCAATGTAGCCCTGACCTCTGAATATTGTGAATAAATTTTGTAACTGTGTCTGTATGACTGCTTCAGATGGAGGACTGTATCTCCTTATTAAATCTTGTGGAAGAAGGAGACTAGGAGAGACCTGATCCATGGTGAACGGAGATGTTCTGAGACATTAAACCAGAAGACAAGAGGAAATCTGAGGGCTAGTGCAGAATGAAAGCATTGTCACAAATTTTGGCAATTAATTGATTAAGTACGAAGCTTTTATAAAATTCTTTGATAAAAGGGAGTTGCAAGTAATATGAGTTAGAATGGTTTTTCAGCCAGTCAAGGAGATCAGCCTGCAGCCTAGGTGTGCAAGGGCTTTGGGATGTGGCCCTGCACTAAACAAGTACACCACGGAGGTGACAGTAGAAACACACTGAAACATGTTTTCCTGGATTTAAAATCTCAAGAATCTCACAGGAGACATTTTCTTTCAGAATGCACTTCTCACTGATAACAGAAGCTAGAGCCAGAGCTAAGAAAATCCTCTTTGTCATTCAGAAGGGTATTTACTGAACTGCCATTTTTTGTTGTAATGGAAGGGTCAAGGTGATTTCCAGTCTTTCAGCTACAGATTGTCAGGAGTAAGCTGTGGTGTACAGGGAGTCCTTGCCTGATGCGTGGCTTGCTCTCTTCAGCTCCTGCAGGTCACTTTCCTGGCTTAGACTTTTGTTTCAGTCCAGGGACCTGAATAAAGTCTGAATAAAGTAGTACTTCTTAATAACCTACTAAATAAAGTAGTACTTCCTGTAATATAAAGAATGACATAGACTGTACTGTGACCATTCTGAGATTTCACAAAAAGTGTAAAAGGCCTTTCTTTGTTTTATTAATAGTTTATCTTTCATAATCAGATATTTTTGTTGTTATTGCTATGTAAATAATTAACTTCCCTGAACTGATGTATCTTATTCATATCCAGAATCTATAACAGTTGTAGCCCTTTTAACTAGCCTGTAGATAAATCCATCTGAAAGGGTCCTGTAAAGGATAACAGTCTGTAAATTATTTTGGACATTTTTCTGTGGAACAATCACGTTATGCAGTTTAGGGTATCAATGGAGTTTGGGTGTCAGATGTCTTGACGTGAAAGCTTGAGACTCTAGAAAATCAGAATAACTTAGAAATGACAGCAAGCTTATAATTAGTGGTGGTGAGAGGTGTTCTGATGGCTTGATTTCTTTGCTCATTGAAAACCAAGACTTTTGTAGAAATTATTACAATATATTTCATTTCTGGAGTAAAAACTAAGCAGATTCCTTTGCTAGCACCATGACCATTTGTGCAAAGCACATCTTATTGATTTTTCCAGAAGAGACAGAAAAAACTTAAATATTTTTGTCATTCTAGTGTCTTTTTTTCATTACACGTGGCTCAATGTCACCCAATGTATTTTCTAATCTTGCTCTGCAGGGAAATTTCTATCTTTAAAAAAAATATTTTTCAATTTCTTTTTGGAATGGAGGAAAAGGAAGCCAAAGTTGTGGCATTCTTCATGAAAAAAAAAAAAAAAATTCCTTCTCTTAATAAAGTTCTTTCAATTCCTTTTTAGCTAGCACATGCTGAGAAGGGGGAAAATCTGACTTGTTCTGCCCAACCATCAGACTTCCCTGAAAGCTACTTATAGTGTACATATATATACAGTGTACTTATATACATATATAGTGTACTTATAGTGTATGGTGGTGTGGGAGTGACAGCTTGAACCAAGGACTTTTTGGAGCTGTTCCATCATCAGGGAACTGAGCACTGGTATGCACAGTAATTTCTGAAGATGCTTTTTGTTTGGAAGTTGCCCGTTGAAGCTGCCTTTGAAGCAGCTGTCTGTTGAAGTTTCTTACCCACTTCGCAGGGAGAAAACTAATGGAGAGAGACTCTGAATCACAATATGCTTAGGAGGAAGCATAAATTTACTGTACACTTCAGAAGTGAATTCCTTTGTCTTTCAAGGCTTTAAGCAGGCAACTTTTAAATCTCTACTCAGTCACATCAGAACATACAGCTGTGTCCAATTGGTAGGACAAATTATGATCATCTCAGCTAACATATTCTGACATAGTTAATGACCCCAATGAAAGCAGACCCAAGGTGACTTACTTGCTGTGTATTGCTGTACCCAATATATTAATCAGCAAAGCTCTGCTTGTGGAGCAGCTTGCAATTCATCATTATGCTGGACCCAGCAACCTTAGCGTCCTGGAAAAAAAAAAAAAAAAAAAAAGGAAAAGAAAAGAAAAAGAATCCTTTGGGCTAGGTGAATAATCTTGCTTGAATTTTGATAATGCAAATGCATTTTGATTTACTACAATGTGGAAATCAATCAGGGAAATATCCCAGATATTTGACTGGTCAGCAAGAGCAGTCAAATTCCAGAAAAGGAAAGGGGAGAAAAAGAGTAGGACACTTGATCTCTTAGTCCTCCCTATCACACTGGTAGGTATGAGATGAATGAGAGATCACCCATAAAACTAGGCAAGAGTCATGGGGAAAATGTGAGAAAGTGTGTGCCAAGCTGATAAGTTCTGATGTTTTTGTGAATACTAAACAGTGTCCCAGAGTTTTCTGGAAGGCTTAAAACAACAAAGCCAGCTGCCCTTTCAGCTCTGTGGTCAGAAGCAAGACCCTTTCTTCCAACATCTTTGTTATTGCTCAAAAAATGGTGGTAGAAGAAATCAGGCTTTGCCTGGTTTTTGTTTTGTTTTGGTTTTGTGAGATTTGTATGCAGGTATATGAATTAAGATTTTTCTAAAAATGTACATTTCCAAGACATATTTCAAAAACGTTGATCTTTAAACAGAGACATTTGTAGAGTAAAATGTTGCTTACTTAATCTGTTGCCTAAAACTGTATTTTGAAGGTCAACTCTTTCTCTTCCCTGAACCTAAGTATTCTTGCTGGTTTTCACAGTGTTTCCTCAGCTATTTGAAAGGTTGAGTTCAAAGTTAGAGAAGTTATCACCTCTCAGGAGAAAGATGAAGCTCTCTTAATTAGGTGAGGGCAGATAAATGTAGAATATACTAATTTTTCAAACACTTTAGCATAAAATGTATTTGCTTTAATAGAAATCTTAGTGCAGACTATAGGCTGTGGTTTTCAGACACTCTCATATTTGGCCAAACTTTGTTGCCCTTGAAGGAAATGGGACTTTTCCCTGTATCTTCACTGGAAGCAGGGTTTAATCCACTACTTAGCAGTCCTAAGCTGTCAGCTAGAATTCTGATTCTGTTTTTCTGAAAGAAACTCAAGATAAGTTGTACTTCTGATATATTCTTATTCTTGGATAAAATATGAACATCACTGAGTCCACTTATGGCTCTCTGCAGTACACAGGTGTACAAATGTGGGGCAGTTCACACTGCCTCTGTTATTGTCTAGCTAGAGAGCTTCTGTCTCCTGAGATGTAAGGCTGTAAGATTTCAAAAGCATTATATTAATGCACAGCTTTAAGGCAGCCTCCTCACTGTCTTGGCATCTCAAGAGTGGTTGTTTTTCAGAGCTTTGCAGCTGACCTTCGGGAATCTCTTGAGTATATAAATGGAGCTGTAATGTGCAAGAGCTTCCTTCCTTAGATGTTTTGCCATAACTTGACCCCGAGTAGCTTTTTGAGAATGTTTTAAGATTCACAAAACAACCAAGATGGTAAATTCAATGATTTGGATGTTGTTAGTATTGGAGTTGTCTTGACAATGACGAATAAGCTAATTGGAAAATAAAGCATGCAACTTGAGGAAGGAATTATCCATGGTTCAAGGTAAAAAATGATGACAAAATCCTGTAATATGCATTTATGGTAAACAAAATTGCTGACCTGCTTCTAACAGAAGCTCACTTCCTAGAACCTAAAGCAAAAGTATTGAGACTCCAAATCTTTAAGGACAGTCATTTCATAAAAGGTAGTGAAAGTTCAGGGTTTGCTACCATTATAAAATTTGACTTAAGAAAAATAAGAATGCCCTTAAATAATAAGTATAGCATTCAGGGCCATTGGACAGAAACAAATCAACCTTAAAAAAGGCACACAGTGTCTCAAGACAGAGATGAGACACATTTCTGTACTGGTTTGCTAACAGGTTTATACATTGTTGATATATTTCACTCTGTGCAGCAGACAGTTAAAAATATGTCTATTCCTCAGAAAAAAAGGGCCTCAACATTTTATTGTAATACTATCAACAATTTTTCACCACTGTGTAGCTGTGAAGTTATAGAGAAAATCTGCAATTTTACTCCCAAATATTTTTATTATACTTTTTTGATCTTTTACTTGCCTTGTTTTGATTATTTGAGTGTTTAGTAACACCTGTAATCACTGGGCTTTGTTAAGTACAGTGAAAGCAATATGTGTCCTATTGTTTCAGAAATGAGACCTGCATATAAATTAACTATTTGGATGTTAAAAATATGCTTCTCAACAAAAACATCAAAAAAGATTATTTCAATGGTTGATTGGTGAACTTTCATACAAATTCATTACAGCATATATATTTCTGGTTTGGTTGTTTTGTTTTGGGTTTTTTTTATTGCTATGTGAATACCGCAGCCCATTACCCAGATTTTTTCACATATAACATTTCATCTCTTGGGTCTGAGCTTCCTCTGAATTACTATAGTTTTATGCCAGAGCAATTTCATTTACTTAGCTCCTCATGAAGTCATCTGGATTTACACAAGTTTAAAGTAAAATCAGTAGACTGCCTGGGGAATTCCAGCAGAAATGTATCTTGCCACAGTGAAGAGCACAGACTACTTAACCTGTGACAGTTGTGGTTTGTGTGGGTCCTAAATTTTAAAACATTTTTCAGTGTTCACTTGTTTTTTAATCATAGAAGAATCTCTCATAAAAAGTGTGATTATAAAATGAATGGATCAACTAATTAACCTAATATTTTTACTGAGCTTTTTCTCTCATTTTTTATGTTTAGTTGCTCTCACAGAAAGCACTTCTGGCACTTCTTTTTTTTTCCTTTCTCAATGAGATGTATAATTATATGTACATGTGTGTTCTTGTGTGTGTGTGTCAATGTGTATACATTCACGGTATCAAGAATAGACTGACGTATCAGACAGCAGAGGAGAGACTGTGGTTTTCCTGTCACTAAAAGAACAACTATTTCCATCCCTATTGTTATATATTCTTCTTTGGTATATTCAGTATAAATATATAATGCTGTCTCTTGACTTTTTTCCTTGTCATTCCTTGAAGAAGCATTATACTTCTCCCTTTCAGGAAAACATGTCTTTGCTTTTATTTTGTAAAGATGCACATGCTTCTGATCTTGTGTTAGTACTTTCTTCTGCATCCTGTATTTCTTTCAATGAAATCATATCCTTTTGTTGAAAATATTTTGGAGTATTTTTCTATAAAATTAAAAACATAAAGAACAAATAAAATACTTTAAAATTACAAAGCAGTTACTGACCAGACTATTGCAATAAGCAGTATTGTTTTTGTTGAAGTTCGTGTATCTTCTCCTTGCCATTACTTTGCAGATTTCAAATCCAAACAGATTTTTGAACTCCAGTGGGAACTTTGTCAAAATAAGATAAATTTCAGTTATTTTCATGACCATACTATGAAGGTTGAGCTTTTCAGATTATATCAAGATGGAAGTGTAAATTAGCAGGCAACTGTGAGATAATATTTGAATTTTCTGGGAGTTCTGGTGTTCATTGTTTAAACATTTTTAAAGTCTCTGTGTCTTCATGTTTTGATTTTTTTTTTCTTAGATTAGCAATGAAAAGTTCTCTGTCTGGTTTCAGATAGTGTAATTAATGAATCTCAGTGCAGTATTTTAGTTTATGAAAGTCTATTTTTAAAAAGAAAAAAAAAAAGGAACTATATAAAGAAGCTCTTTTAGAAGGAGGCATAAACACCAAACCAAGCTTCTAGATTAATTAACCTTTGCTGGTTCAATAAAAAAAAAAGTTCAAGTTATTAAAACTTTTGGAATATGCCATTTTACCATGTGCTAAAGTAGAAATAGGTATTATTTCTTGATAAACTATTTATTAGGAGAAAATGAGAAAACATTTTTTAGAACACATAGATAAATCACAGTTTTATAGCTGGAGATACTCCAAACCTGAACAGGGCTGGAGTCTGGGCCAAGACTTTTCGATGTGCATTTTTTTCTACCATTTCTTCTACTGCAGTAATATGACTAGTCTCTGTGTACCATTTCAGATCATACTTTTAAAAATATAAACAGTAAGTAACGTGATGCCAGTGTACAATGATGTACAGCCTTTCTAAGTTTAAGTCCTGATCACAAACTGCTTGTGCCACTGGTAGTTTCACTACTGGCTTCCATAATGGCCTTCCCATCTGCCATTTACTTACACTTGTGGAGGCTGACTGAAAAGAAAATATTCAACCTAACTCACCTTTGCTATGAAGAATGTAGTATAGATTGAACGAAGACATTTATAGTAACTATGATTTCCTCTTTAGGGAAACATTTGTGTGATTTTCACTGTTTCTGTAGGAGACTCAGATTTGGCCTCACTGCTTCCTTTGGACCCTCTAAAATGAGTGATGTTCCAAGTTCAGCCAGTGATTATAACACAGCTAACATCATGGTCACTCTTGTAAATGGGTTTCTGTAGTTCACAGGTGCTACAATCTCTCCTTTGTGCTTGACCACAGAACCTGTGAGTTTAATCTCACATTCAGATGGAGCTTTTAGTTAGATCTCAGCCTCTCATTCAGTCTTTGAAATACTGAGCTTGTTTGGACTCCTTTGAGGAACATAATGCTACACATGACAGGAAAAACACATTTTGGCTTCTATTCACAGACTGCTCAGATGAGAGATGTGTACAGATTTTTTATTTATTTATTTTGTTTTCACAGCTAAGGATGAGTCTAAATAGGAACTGTAATGTATATGAGGAATCCTCTGGGATTTGAATGGCAGTTTATCTCAGATCTCAGAGCAAACTTTTTATCTAGATAACATATGCAACAATGATTGGTGTATGCCATGTGTCGTGCAATCAGAGAAAACATGGAGCTGTCATAGGCCACAATTTCAGGGCCTGGTTCATCAGTTGAAGCTGCAAATACTATTGCTTTTAGTTTTGGAGTTTTCTGTATTAGTCCTTGAACTTGATATAAGTAGTGGTCCTTAAGTAGACCACACATTCCACTTAGCTGTCTGCGCAAGATTTTCACTTCTGGCTAGAAAAGACCACAAAACCACAAAGCATCTTTGTGTTTGGTTTGCACTGTCCAGATAAACCATGTGAGCTTGAATCAGCTTTTGGACTAACTACAAAGACCCACTGCTGCTGCCCTTTGGCTGTAGCCTTTCTGAAATCAAGCCATGGTCTGACTCCTCTAGGCTGAAGCAGCAGTGCAAAAATTATGACACAGTGCCATCTCTAATTCCTGTATCCTGCCTATGCACATGTGAAATCTGATGCCCCAGATCCTTTAAATCTTTGTGTACATGTGTAATCTTACTCATCTGAGTTAAGCACACAAATAAAGAGAGAAAACTAGGCATTAGGGGAGAAAACAGAGTTAAGAGTAGCCAAGTAGTTCAGCAGTAATTGGTGTATTGATTATAATGTTCAAAAAAGAAAATAAGAGAGAGTGTTACTACATGGAGATACAGCCACAGCTTTCCTTTGTCTGTTGGCTAGAGTGTATGTTCTTGGTTTTAGATTGTTCAGATTTGTCTTCTGCTATCACAAAAAAAAAAAAAAAAGTGTCAAGTCAAAAAAACCCAGGCAATTTGGAGACTACATAGAATGGTAGAGGTTGGAAGGAATCTCTGGAGATCATCAACTTCAAGCCCCCTGCCAAAACAGGATCACCTATGATGGACCACACAGGAACATATCCAGGTGGGTATTGAAAGTCTCTAGAGAAGGAGACCCCACAACCTCT